>NDFZ01001475.1:0-13900 GCA_002192655.3 Mamestra configurata | reverse complement strand
CGTTTCGTAATAGTCGAAACCGAAGAAAGTATTTTTCTGTAGCTAATTTGTAATTTTGTAATAAATGTGTGATTCTATAGATATGTTTGTATTATTTATGTTTATATTAATTAAAAATAAATATGGTCCTTTATGTGTAAAATACTACATTATGTCTATTAAAAAAAAAACTAGATGACTAGTATATATAAACTAGTAAGTATGTATAATATGTATAAAGTATAGTAGTAAGTATGTATAATATGTATAAAGTATAGTATGTATAAACTAGTAAGCAAATAATTTAAACAAAAGCTCTTAGTCTATGTTACCGCCTGTGCCATCTAGTGGCGACATAAAGAGTCGGGACCGCAACTTGACGTTGCCGCTGTTCATGCGGTTTCGTTGCGAGCGAAGCACGGACAGCCGCGCCCAAACCACCCCACCGCCGCCGCGCCGAAAAAGCTTTTTTTTGATAAATAATGCTGCTCTGAATCTTAAATACATTTCTCTATTTGTTAGGAAAACCATTGTTGAACTTTATTGACTAATGATCACTGAATTAGTTATACAGAGATGTGTGTGTCATTAGTTTAAAGCCCGGCCCTTGCCAAAGATAACAATCTTTGGCAAGGGCCGGGCTTTAAACTTATATTGAATTGGTGACAGTACGATAGTAAAAAAGGTTACTGATAAGTAACCTACCGTTTACTCGTGCTCATCACCGCCCCGCGCCGCCTGTCTGCTGGCCCGTCGCTGTTTCGTTCATCATGAAAGGTTTCATCGTTTAGGTAAAATCGGCCTCAGAAACTCTGTACAAGTAAAAAATACAACTTCCCGACCGTTGCCAATTTATAGGCACTGAATTAAAATTTATCTAAAAGTGACAACCCTAAGACAGTAGGCAATTATATCGCGGATTGGGCCGGAGATAGCCTACTTCCCTTCTCTTTATACTATGCTAATGCCATAAACCAAATTGTGGTAGTCATTAATCTTGCTAATGATCGGTTACAGAAATAGACATTTTTGAGCGCGCAATGTATTGTGAACAACGCGATCTAAACGTGACGCGCGAGACCGTCGCATCGCCGTCGCCATCGGACGTAGTACGTCACTACCTACACGTCTTCCACGCACACATTTACAAGGCTTGTAGGTACCTGCGATTATTGCCTATCGCTGACAACAATACCATCACATGAAACCATTGTAATCACTCACAGCAATAGGTACCTACCTAACCTACATGATGATTGAAGATTGAAGCATGTTTATGCAGAAATGAAAGGAATAAAACCAGACATAAGCTTAGGCGGGTGTTACGCAGTCAATCTAGATCCGCGATCCGCGGTCAAAATCAATGATCGCGATCCAGATTGATCGTGTACGAAGTGGATTGACGGATTCAATCCACTTGTAACGTGATCCTGTGATCCGTGATCATCGATTTTGATCGCGGATCGCGGATCTAGATTGACTGCGTAACACCCGCCCTAGGGCCAGGCCACACGGGCGGCACGGCTGCGGCGCGGCGCCTGAGCGGCGCCGCTGCGGTTTTCTACATACAAAAATGCATTGTAGCCACATGGCGCCGTGCGGTGCTCCGGCGCCGCGCCGCGCGCGCATCGGAATCGAGACGAGGCGGGGAGGGGTGTAAGCAGAGCGGAGCCGGAGCGGCGCCGCTCGCAGTTGTTTGTTTGCGCAGCATAGGGAAGGACGCATGCTGGATTAAGTACGATCACGTAACCTGTACCTATCAAAATGAGTACCAGTGAGGAAAATATTGACATGGACTATCTCATTTCTTTAGTTCAAGAACGGGAAGTACTGTGGGATAAGTTTCATGTGGATTTTAAAAACAATAATTTAAAAGCGAAGGCATGGGCAGAAGTTACAAAAAAATTATTTCCAGAATATGATAGCTACGCTCCCGATCGAAAGAACAAAATTGGTGAGTCCTTATTTTTCTTCATACTAGTAACATGACTAAATTTTCTTTAATTGCCACTTCAAAGATCCTGTGATGCTCATAAAATAGTTTCCAAATTCATCTCTAATACCATTAGCTGCTGTCAATTCTTCATTTTGGGGTTGGAGAGAGTGAAACTCATCACAAATTATCGCCAATTTATCTTTTTGACGAACACCTTCCCGATCGGCCACAAAATTGTGTAGGACACAACATGCTTTTACAATGGCAGTAGCAAAATCATAGGATACGTTTATCGGTCTGTGAAAAATGCGCCATTTGTTTGCCATGATTCCAAAAGCACATTCGACATATCTTCTAGCCCTGCTAAGACGATAATTGAATAACTTTTGTTTTACATCGAGATTTTTACCACCATAAAGACGCATAACATGTTTGCTTAATCCAAAAGCTTCGTCACCCACTAACACATGGAATTGGTCTATTAAAACCACATAGTGGCTGGGGATCAGGCAATGGCAGCTTCTCGCAAATCATTAACTCGTACAGTTTTGAGTTTTGAAAAACAGTTGAATCGCACTCTTTTCCGTATGCGCCAATGTCGACAAAAGTAAATTTATAGTTAGAGTCCACAACAGCTAGCAACACCATAGAAAAAAAAGATTTGTAATTAAAAAAGAGGGAGCCACTATTAGCAGGATTACACATGCGTATATGCTTTCCGCCGATGGCCCCGATGCAATAAGGAAAATTTGTTCTGACATCAAAATCAGATGCTATTTTTTGGAATCGGGCTGTTGTCAGTTCAGGGATGTTGTAACGAAGAAGATGTTTCCATATAGCTTAGCAAACTCTCATTATCATACATGCAATCGTAGATTTCCCCCGTTTAAATTTTAATTCTAAATCTTGAATCGTATTTCCGCTTCCTAGGTACCTGTAACAAAAACATTTTAAGATTATTAAATAAAAGATATATAAAACAGTACTCACTGCTTTAAAAAATATATATGTTTTTGAATCACCCCTTGAAAGTGACCACATACTGGTGTTAGTTTGTAGTCACTTTTTAGAGGTGATTCAAATACATTTTATTTTTCCCAAAAAAATATGATTCGAAATAAGAAAAAAATATTTTGCCTTCTCATGCATAATCCGCAATCAGTTTGGGAGTGCTAATTTTATTTTCCTATTTGACCGACGACCCATGTTTATTCGGCAATATTTTCCCTTATATTTATGAAATGCATTTCTGAAGTTTTCGATTTAAGGCTCTAGTTACGCATCTATAGGATCTTAAAAAAAAGACGCGATAAACCTACAAATATACATTTAATATTTGATTTTCATTTCAGGTAATACTGTTGTGAAAAAGTGGAAAAATGTCAAGGACACCTTTTTCAAACATTTAAAAAAAATTAAAGAAGCCTCGAGATCCGGCTCAGCCGCTAAAAAGCTTACAAAATATCATTATTACAATCAGCTATTATTTTTAACCAAAATAGCACAGAATGCCACGGACGATATTTTAAACTTAGCTGATGAATCGACCATGAGTTCTACAGATGATGTGCCTGTACCTGGGCCGTCCCGCTATGTTCCTGACACCCGGAAGAGAGCATTACAATTGGATGATTTTGAAAAAGATACATTAGATGCATTAAAAGCTCCTAAGGAGAAGGAGAATCGCCACTTGACCTTTTTAAAGGCATACTGCCGTCTATAGAAGATTTTACCGAACTTCAGACCCTCACTTTCCAAAGTAAAGTTTTACAACTAATCACGGAAATGCGCTATGGACAAACGACTCCACATTCGTCCTTTGCGTTTGAAGAGCATTTATAACACGGGTATCAAACCCGAAATTACCAAAGTACGGGTACGTACAGTTCAATAAACTCAAATTCTGATGTATTTCAATCTCCAAATCAAGGTTCTGAAGTGTCTCAAAATAGCGAAGAGATTGAAAATGATTTTACAAGCTTGTAAGTGATAATATTGCCCTAAGGTTGATATGAAAATCTATTATAATATATAAAACAAAGTCTTGTGTGTTACACCATTTGTACTTAATTCGAGAATAAAGCAAGTGGAAAAAATAAAAGATTTTCATTACTTACCTCAAAGTGATTCCCATCATTTCTATTGGCTCCACTGGATTCCTCATATTAGTATACTGTTTCCGTATATGTGGCTCTAAGGATTGCAATAAACCTTCAAAAGTGGATACACTCATTCGAAAAAAATTGTAAAATATCTTTTCGTCTAAAACCAACTATTGATATTCTTTAAAGAAAAAAAGTCCGTCACTATTCCTCAAGGCTATAAAGGACTGATCCAGTGTTTTCGTATGATTCTACGCCGATTTCTTCGGTGGCGAAGTAATAAGAGCAGCAGCACACGTCTTTCCCGATCCATTGTTATTACAGACTGTCGTACGTAGCGATGGGCAACCCCTCATTTTGCCGCCGCTGCGGCGCCGCCGCGGCTCCGTAGAACGTTGCGACGCCGCTCTGCCCGTGTGGTCGCCAGCTAGGCGAAATGGCTTGCGGTGCGGCGCCGCACCGCCCGTGTGGTTTG
Organism: Mamestra configurata; assembly: GCA_002192655.3. Lineage (NCBI taxonomy): Eukaryota > Metazoa > Arthropoda > Insecta > Lepidoptera > Noctuidae > Mamestra > Mamestra configurata. The sequence continues at coordinate 9,408 of NDFZ01001475.1, read as the reverse complement.
CCTCTGAGTCTCCTAAAATTACGATTCCGATAAGGATTGATAACATAAAAGAAGCTTGTAATTACATTGAGATCCAGTTATGTAGGCATTAATTAGGTAATGAACAAGTAACTAGGAACCGCACTCACCTTAACTCGCTCAGCCCTAACCAGATAGGGTTCGAAGTGGCCGCCACTAGCACCTTTTAAATTATAGTGTTTTACCGAACAGTCCCCTGACTGCAATGGGAAATTAAAGAGCTTGTTTTTCCCTTGTTTTTTATGTTTATGTTTTGCAGTCAGGTTTTTTGTTTTTATTTCTGAATGTTCCGATAAAAGCCAAGGAATTGCGAGCAGTAAACTTAGTATATTTAATTATACTCAGTTATGGCTCTCATTAACTTAAAGTTGTGATTTATTTTCAGTATGCCTTATAAGATCGTCCAAACCATAGAGAATGGAAAAATATGTCTATCTGTCATACCCAACAACTGGGAGAATGAGGGCACACTGTCTTGGCCCCCAAGATCAGAAGCCAGTAGCATGTTAGATGAAAACTCTGTACCCGGAAAAAATTGGTTAACCTATCCATGTATCGTTAAAAGGATATGCAACACTTATAAGGCGGCTCGTCTGGAACTCAAAGCAATGGAAAATGTGACCGACACGGAAGAAGAAGTTCTCACAGAAGTCATTCAACAAAAAAGTGATGACGTTTTAGATTTAAACCACTTAATGCAAGTTGATGGGTTTTCTATAGCTATAGTGACACCAATTACTGTGACCACAAGTGACAATGACAATGCGATGGTATGTGCTTTTAATTAACTTTACAATCTTTATTTGGTTTATTGCATTTCTCGAATAATATCAAAATGACTATAGTAAAAAAGGCTGCGACATATATGCGCCATACTGACATTATTAATATTTTTCAGGCGGACCATATTTCTCTCAATGATGTCAACGTTTCATTTTTACTGAAAAATGATAACGAAGAAGTGATTAAAAATCAAGCAAAGATACTGGAAATACTTCAAGATGTGAAAACACTTAAAAAAAAATCTTGCAACAACTCGCTAAACATGAAGTACAGTACAACGATTTATGGAATAAAATGGCAGATAGCGTCACAACTACAGGCACTAACCGCGAGGTATCTGTGGAAAAACGTTTTCCTCCTCTCAAAACAATAGAAGAACTATTTCAGCTGGAAGGTAATTTAAAGAATCCCGAATTTCGAAGCAAATATTTCAAAATCATGTCTACTCTATGCTCTTCCGGCTTGGGAGTAAAAGGGACAAACATTTGTTACAAAATAATAGATTATTTCTTTTCAAGAGAGCTCTTGACTTTGGTTTCTTGGAGTGGCAACGCTAGAGACTAAAATGAAAAAGTAGCGTTTAAATTCTTTGTACAAATTCGTCAGATGTTTTTTTCCGTAGTACGTAATGCTGATCCAACTATAAGTCTGTTAGAGACTGATAATTTTATCAAGGCAATAATAAAAAATTCCAGACAGCGTTTCCAGGCAACCTTAAAGCCTGTTTCAGTTAGTACGCCAAAGCGTAAAAAAAGATCCAATAACGCTAAACGACAAAGTAATGATGCAGAGTCTAATGATGCTGCAGAGTCTACTACAAACGAAAACGTAGAGCCTACTACAAACGTAGAAGCTCAACCACCTAAAGACACTAACAATGTTGATGGGCAGAACAAGGAGTAATCATATTGTTTTTCTATGATTCAATGCTCATTCTTTTTTCTTTTTCTCATGTTTATTGAAATGGTTTAATTGTAATAGTTTTTAATTAATTTGTTTTTTAATTGATTGTAATAGTTTTATTGAAATGGTGTAGGATGCTTGCCTTAAATGACATTGGGACCTTTCTGATCCGCTATGCGAAATTCAGCAAACACGAATGAAACTTATAGTAGTTTTAGATAGCCTTACATACTTTATAACTGTGTAGTTTTTTTTAAATAAAGTAATGGGAATGTTGAGAAAATGATATATGTTTTAATTTTTGCACGTTTTAGGACTCAAAAATATTAGTAAACAATTAAGATAATTACACCCAGTGACTATGACCATCGTGAAATGCGGTGGAAGGGACGAGAGGAGAGGGAGGTAGGAAAAAAACCGGTTTATAGTCCGTCAACGTCGTGCTTACTGCGCCTTCGGGGTACAGGTGTGGCGGGGACATGGTAATCGGTCTCAGAGGGGGTGCGGGCGGTGTAGCGGGAGGGTGATCCGCACGCATCGTGCTCGCTCACCCTCCCGCTACACCGCCCGCATCCCCGTTACCGCGTCCCCGCCAACGCCTGTACCCCGAGTCCCCGACACGTCATCGCATCATTCAATGCGCCCTCCTCCCCGTCGCAGTCCTTCGTCATTTTTCGTTGCGATCTGTGCGTCCCTTCCCTGTGATCTGAAGTTTACAACAAAGGCTTTGTTTTACGGACTTTTCGATTTTTCTCTTTTGGATTGGAACTAAGTTGAAATGGAAAGACCTAACCGTTGCATTGTGTGTGATAGATCAGTGCTACGGCGTAGAAAACATAGACTTACTCAAGCACTACTTGAAAAAAACAGAGATCATGTGGATTTTTTTTTAAACAAATAGCGCCAAGAGAGGTATGTATTTTTGTCCATTGGGTTTCATAGATTTTTACATATCCTCCTGAGACCCCTGGTATCACCTATGATACCTGGATTCAATATTTTTTTTCTGCGACATCTATTAGTTTTGCTGTGAACTACGTACGTAGTAAGTTGCGTCCCAGGATTGTGTATCGTTGACATGTGCATTCGGTTCATTTAACGGAGTTTGACATTTGTTTACATTNTCAATATTTTTTTTCTGCGACATCTATTAGTTTTGCTGTGAACTACGTACGTAGTAAGTTGCGTCGCAGGATTGTGTATCGTTGACATGTGCATTCGGTTCATTTAACGGAGTTTGACATTTGTTTACATTCATTTGCGTGAAATTGTTTTTAATTACATTTGTATTAATTTTTTAACTGTTTCGAATAGAGAAATGATTACATTTGAATATGAAATTAAGAAAATTGAAAAAGTGTTATGCAAACGTACTTATTTTGTCATTTTTTTTTCGATATCACCGGTGATACTTTGGGCGCTCAACACATTTTTAAATTATTTTTGCAGGTTTAGAAGATAATGTGATATCAGAGTTTCTAGTGAATCTAGATGTCTCCGATTGCGAGGACTTTGACGAAGACAATGAAGACATGGATGAATATCCTCAGGATCATCAGATCCTCGAAGAAATAATATCTCAAGATCCTGAAAGTGAGTGGGAGGATTCGGATGATGAGCCTTTGTCCAACGTTGTTAGTCGTCATCATCAGAGACGAGCCACTAACCGACCACTGACGTGGAATCGTTCAGAAAACTTCAATAATACCTTTGACGCAGACCCGCCATTGGAAAGTCAGCCCACGGAAAATCCACCCTCAGTTTTAAATTCTTATGAATACTTTTCGAAATATATTCACCCCGGCTTTTTTGACCTAGTATCGACTTGTACGAACACATCTAGTGTAGAACGAACTGGTAAGTCTCTGAATACGACGCCTGAAGAAATACGATCTTTCATCGGCTGTTCTATGGCAATTAGTGTACTTGGTCTTCCTCGGATTCGAATGTTTTGGGCCGCAGAAACTCGAGTAAAACTTGTAGCAGAGACCATCACTCGTAATAGATACTTCAGTATCAGAGTAAACCTGAAAGTTGTGGAAGATCTCAAAGTGTCTCCAGCAATGAAAGATGTAGATCGGTTCTGGAAAATTCGCCCTATAGTGTCTGAAATTGAGAGAGCTTGCAGAGAAAATGAAAGACAGAAATGTGTGTCCATAGATGAACAAATAATACCTTATACCGGGAAATGTAAGATGAAGCAGGTCATTAAAGGAAAACCAAATCCCGAAGGGATTAAAGTATTTTTGATGACTAATCCAAATGGTCTGCCTTTAGATTTATACTTGTACCAGGGTCAAGGGACTTCGGTTGAGTCTGCCTTACATCCAATGCCAGATAAACTTGATCTAGGAGGACGCGTTGTATTAAAACTGGTCGATACTTTACCACAAAAAACAGCAATCTATATCGATCGTTACTCCACTTCCATTACTCTGTTGGAAAACCTAACGGAAAGAAACTTCAATTGTACTGGCACTCTTATGAAAAACCGCGTACCGGGATATGTTCATCCTAAGCAGCAGCAGAAGAAAAAGAAGGCTTTAATGAAAACCGACAGGACTCTACAAAAGAACGGTAGAGGAAGTTATGATTGTGTGGTGAGACAAGACAAAAAGATAGCGGTAGTCAAGTGAATCGATAGCAAGCCAATTCATGTAGTATCAACAGAAATTGCTGTTCAACCTCTTGGAACGTGTCGTCGCTGGAGCAAAAAAGATGGTCAATATCTTGATATTACACAACCGGCGGCAATAAAAAAATATAATACATACATGGGAGGCATTGATCTGTTAGATCGGATTATTGGAAAATATCCAATGCGCGGAAGAACAGGTAAATGGACAGTGCGAGCAATCTTTCACTTTTTTGATTTTGCGGCTGGAGCAGCTTGGATAGAATATCGTCAAGATGCTGTGAAACTTGGTCTTCCCCGGAAGCAAATATTGCAGTACCTAGATTTCAAAATGGACTTGGCTAATTATTTGATCTATGGCCGTTCCATGCAATTTCATTCTCAGTGTTCCAGCCCTAGTTTAGAGCGTTTATCTCTCAACAGCCCACGTATGAGTCCCAGATTGACATCAAGCCTTCGACCTCCGTTACCAATGGAAGGAGAACAACTACCACCGAATCGAAAAAGATCGTATAGACTTGTGGAACCAATGCCACATACGTCACAAAGGGTAAAAGACGCAAAGCACTTGCCTGTATGTGCCAAAGACAATCAAAACACTAGATCAAATGTAGAATGAAGGGTTGCAGTCAGCTAACTTTCGTGAAATGTTCCACCTGTAACATATTCTTATGTTTTAATGTCAATAGAAACTGTTTCTCTGATTTTCACTTGCAATAAATAAGGAATTAAAGTATGTTAAATAAAAAGTAAAAATGCACGTTTGAGTTTAATTAGAACCCAAAGTATCATCTGTGATACCCCCTTTTTTTGCTCTCTGGGGGGGTGGGGATTTTTTATTATATTTTTGCTGAAGTTCTTAGGTTCATACTACTATTTATGCCAAAAATCAAGAGGATACGACAAAATTTTGTACCCTGGGTCTCAGGAGGATATAACCAACCATTGAAAGGGCTATCGGATTTAAAATCAAGAGTGCACGTGTGGATTAATTCACGAATTATTTGTACCAATGATTTTTGTTACGCCACTCGTGCAAATAGATTAAAAATATTCATGAAAAAAGTAGTATCGGATTTCTATTCCAATATCTAAAACTATTAAGTACCGTTTTTCATGTCTACCTATTTCTTTTTTCTTTGTTTACCTACCTTATTTTTTGGCAAGGTTTATTATCTTCGTCCTAATTCGACCGATTTGTGTTTACTATTCTTTATTTACTCTTCATGTTGATAACGACTTGTTCCTTCCTAAATAACCCTATTCGCTACCAATATTATAAAAAAATCGTAGGTGCCTGTATGAAATATATAAAAAAAAATCTTTTTTTTTCAGATTTTACTTAATGGTGCAAGGTATACTTGTCATCCTTGTTGGCAAAGAGCAGATCGTTTTTTACAAGCTCCACCAGCGCCACCAAGACAAGTACAACCCCCAGTACCAGTACAGCCGGAGGTACAATTGCCCTTGGGCCCTTTTGCTCTTGGCGGGCACTCTCGCGCCTCGAATACGGCGAGGCGTTGTATATTTAACAATTGTCGTAATGCGCCGGCTCACACCGTGCCCAACTATGTGAAGTTCAGACTGCTGAAAAATAGTAATTATTATATCCCTTCTCTGGCTCGTGTTTGCCACCCACACTTGCGTGGTAACGTTTGGGAAGAACTCTTGTTACAGGGTGGCCACCATGACTTCAACAGCGATTTTATGCTGGACATTATAAACATTTACAAATGGGGCCTAGACAGAAAACATGATTTTGAAAATCTCGACAGTTTTGATGACGACGAATTCCATTTTTGGACGTCATTAACAAAAAATCAATTTAATGATATTTTGGACCAAGTGCCAACCTTAAGAGCGAGATCACGCACTCCAGCCACGGTTCTGGGATTATTCCTGTATAAAGTAAGAACTGGAGAGCCAAATGAACGGTTGGCTACGTTATTTAAAATGTCAAGAAGGGCATTGGAAAAAAAGCTCAAGTTAGCGAGGAATTGTTTATCGGCTGACTATGTCCCTCTACACCTTGGTATAGATCACCTGACGAGAAATGATGTTATAGCGAGAAATCTAACAATACCAAACACTTTTTTCGGCCATGATCGAAATGCTGTCGTAATATGCGATGGAACGTACATCTATTTACAAAAAAGCATGAATTTTTTATTCCAAAGAAAATCTTACAGTCTTCATAAGTTCAGAAATCTGTTGAAGCCATTTTTGATAGTTTGCGCTGATGGTCATATTATAGATGTATTCGGGCCCTATGCAGCAACCACGTCGGACGCGACAATTCTCAATAACCTTTTAAGCGATGAGTCTGATTCCGGCCTGGAGTGGTTTTTCATGCCAGGAGATGTTTTTATACTGGACAGAGGCTTTAGAGATGCCCTTCCCATTATAGAAGAATGTGGATTTATTCCGCACATGCCACCAACAAGGGCACAGAGGGAACAATTATCAACATTAGAAGCAAACAAATCCCGACTCGTAACAATATGCCGCTGGGTGGTAGAGGCAATTAACGGCAAAATCAAAAGAGATTTTAAAATACTTCGTCAAAACTATTTTAATAACACAGCGAAGAACATGATAGTTGATTTAAGAATCTGTGCGGCTCTAATAAATGCCAACCAGTTACCTTACGAAGATAATGACCGGGTGCTTGAGTACATAGAAATAATACAAGAAAAAATGAACATGGAAAACGATTTGGCAGAATATGTTTTAAATAATAATATAAACAGACAAAGGGCGAGATTTGAACGCATGGTGGCTAATAATCCAGAGTTGGTGGACTTTCCCAGATTGGCGTATGACGAGCTATTCCTAATAACTCTGGGCATATACCATTTAAAGCTGGCCCGGTCATACTGCCAAGAACATTTAAGATTCAACGACAATTATGTTATTGAAGTGTATCGTCACCCAGAACTGATCGACGACAAAACATTAATAAGAGGCCGCATACAATCACGACATGTGCGTTTGAGGCAGTACTACACATACATATTAATTGATCCCACATTAAATGGACGCGATGCGATACAGGGCTATTACTGCTCCTGTATACATGGCCGCCGCACAGTTAGATGTTGTGCACATATTGCCAGCATATTGACACGAAGATGTCAACCTAGCAGCTGCTGCTATTCTAGATACTGTTATCATTATAGATTACGATGATTAATAAATATTTGTGAATAAAACGACACATTTTTCTTTGATACTACATCGTTATTGAGATTTTTGTCATGATTTTATACGAAGTGATAGTTAAGAGAGTAAATGTAATCATACTTTTCTTATTATAATAAAAAACAATGAGCTTTGCATAATGACATTTATTTTACTTTGATATAAAACTGATAAATGGAGTCAGTTTTTGAATTAAAAATGTTTCATATTACCATACCCCACAGTAATGCTCTTTAAACCAGTACATGTAGATGTCTCGGCCTTTAAAATAAGATATGACTCAACAGTGTTCGCCGTGGGTATTTTGTCCATAGTAAGGGTCCCAATGTCTTTTAATTCGTTTTTTGTTTGGTAAGAAACTCAGGCTTAAGGTAAAGTAAAAGTCCGAATTTTCACATCTTAAGGCTTTTACCTTTACGTTTTACTTTTGAGTAACGCCAATACGGAGCTATGAATGCTACGATAAACTTATCTCTATTTTTGTATGTAATCATTACGTGTAATTTTTAAGTATTGATTGTGAGTTTTACGATAATTATGAATAAAAAGACTGAGAATACTTTTATGTGTCTTTAATTTGATGCGTTTAAAGTATGTAGTAGTGGAATGAATACAATATGACCATTGCCTGNTTTATGTGTCTTTAATTTGATGCGTTTAAAGTATGTAGTAGTGGAATGAATACAATATGACCATTTATGAATACAATATACATTTAAACTTTAACAAGTTTGCACTTTATGTCTGTCAATTCAAATGTTGTTTCGGAAGACATTAAATCATTTGAAAGTACAGTAGATATATTGACACAGTAAATGTTTAGTTTAGATGAATCAACTGGTGTTTTAAAAAAGTCCGAGGAATGATTTATCTCCTTTCCACTGAAAATAATTTCTTCATCAAGTTTACAAAATGCATTCACTCGAACAACACGATTATTTTTATTTTTAGTAAGAATCCAACAATTTTCTTCCTTTCCTCCAAAACAAACATCCTGCAATATTAGAATTTTGTAAATTGGCGTTGAATCATCTTTAATTACATGACTAAGATGGGAATTGCTGGTAACGTGTTTCAGCTGCGGGCAAGTATCAATTTTCACAAATTCTTGCACATCCAACTGAGCTTTTTGAATCTCTATTAGCCTGTTTGCTATTTGAGCAAAGGCTTGTTACCGCTACGCAACATATTTTTGATTTCATATAACTTGGATTCAAAAGGGTAGGCACTGAATTTCGTTAGATTCCCCAAATTTTGTACATCTTCTGTTACATGGATCAAGTAATGGATGTTCCTGGTAATATACTGTTCACCGTATAATATACAATATTGATCCACAAAGTGTACAAAAAGTTTTGTTGCAACGTCATAAAATCGTTTATATTGATCTGTTGAACAAATTGTAACAGCACAAAACAAATTCAGGAAATGTTCATACACCTCAGGTCGTAGCACCTCTTTTAGTACAACAATCCCATAATATAATAAAAAGTTTCTATATTCCAACGCTTTCCAAAATGATAAGCAATCCAACCCTCTTATTTTTCTGTGTAGCTCTTTAGGCAATTTGAGAGATTGCATTTTCGAAGACAACTCTTCAGTTGTTTTACTAGAGGTCCTAGATAAGATGTTAATCGACTGACGCTAACGCCAATCGAAAAGTCCAAAATGTATGGGAATGACATTTTGAATCGAAAATTCACGTGGTCGATCAAAGGTGGCTAGACAAAGTGTCGTTAATCACAATTCGCTAAGCGAAACGATAGCGCCAGGCCTAGACAAAGCAACAGTCAGCCATCGAAAAAGCCTGTCAAAATATCAATTAATGTATGGAAATGACATTTAGCTAACGCAAAGTCACGTGGTCA
>NDFZ01001474.1:0-13900 GCA_002192655.3 Mamestra configurata | reverse complement strand
AACTTTACAAAACGTGTAGTAATTGAAAATGTCCGATATGATTAGTTTTAGAATTGTGTTCAATTCAGTCTGTTAGAATCACGCAGAAGATTAGAGTATCATCTAGGTAATATTGAAAAGGGTCCCAGAAAGCCTACAAAGGGCTCTACAAGTCATCGAAACTCTAACGTTAAGTATTTGGTGTTAACAATTATTATGGCTAATACTTCACTAGGTCAGTCCTTCACTGCTGTTCTGTAATTTATTAATTTATTTGGTTGTCACCTTGACGAGCTGGATTTCTTTGGAGGTGTGACTTTGTGTTACCTGTAAGAGAATTTATTTATTAGAATTTGTTTGTTGTGTTTAGAGAAAGTCTAACAATGCTGTATTATAAAAGGGCATCGCGTTACTGGCTGAATAAAAGTTCTTTTCAGATAAAATACTGGTATTATCCAGGCTAGCTTTTTGTGTTTCTGGTGGCTCTTAAAAAGGTATGGTAAGGTCAGAGAGGCCGCGATCCGCAATGTGGCCTTAAAGAGGACGAAATCCTCTAAAGTCAAGGCCATACGCGTGGCCTTGCTCTTCATTTTGGCGGTACAAAGGCTATTTCGGGCTTTTTTAATAGTAGTAATTATAATAGTAGTAGGATAGGCTAGCTATTTTATTGTTGTCATTACCACATGTAGTCCTAGTATCCTAGCACATGGTCTCGGGTCGGGCCGGCGCGGGCGGCTGCGTGGGCGGCAGGTCGGCGGAGCGCTGGCGCGGCAGCTGCGACGAGTCCAGCACGATGGACGGCCGCGGCGGCAGGTTCTCGCTCACCATGTGCGAGAGGGACAGCTCGCTTGACGCGTTCGTATCACCTGTGCGAATATATATGTAAATCGGGAGAGAAAATATATATATATAATATATCTTTATCTTAGAAGTTGAACTATGTATAAGTACGACGTACTGAAAAGTACATTTTGAATCAAGAAACACGCGACACCGTGCGCTACAATTTTCGACCACATCATCCCTTTCCATCAGGTGAGATTGTGGATAAACGCGAAATTAATAATAATCCTAAAAAAGTTATTTACTGGAATTGATTCAGTTTAGATTTTACAAGTTGAAAAACTGTCCCCTTTATTTTCAGAACAACAGTCAAGATTTAACTAAGTACTTTTACAACGATAGTTCAAGTATAGAAATTTACGACTTACCAGAAGGTTGCCTCGGCACGGGCAGGAGCACTTCCCCGCACGCGTCATCGTCTAACAACGGCTGCAGCGGAGACGGCAGCTCACGACTGTCGATAGCTGATGACCTTCTAAGCGAGTGCCTACGATAACCGGGGAAATTGATATTGTAGTAGAGGAAGAAATAGCAGATGAAGTGGCTAATACAACATTAAACAAATTTAAAGAAAAGAAGGAAGATATAGAAGACCTCACACGGAGAGGAGAGAGGAGGTATTCAGAGAAGTAGACTGATGAAAAATTAAGGGAATTTCAAAATTGCATTGGAACGTATTAGGTATTATTGATTACAGAGGACTTACCAGATACAAAGGAGAGAACGGATATGAATATATTTAAAGGAAGAAGATACTTAAAAGTATATATTTTAATTGTAGCGTTCGGGAATTATGAAGAAAAAAAAATTACATTAGTAGATTCACGAAAAGTCGAACCGACTACAAAGAGAATTGACCAAAAAGATAGGATAGATAAGAATTTATTTAAACACACTTACAATCAGTAACCCTGAAAACTTCAAGTTAAGTGACCAACATACGACACAAACAAAACAATGCACAAGTCCATACCTCTGATGCGGTAGGCGTCTATCCCCTACAGTAAGATGCGAGGACGTCTGTGGCGGCACGGCGTGGTCGTCGGCTCCACTGGTGTTGACGCAGACGCTGATGCTGATGCCACTGACCCCGCCCCCTTCACCCCCTTCAACCCCTTCGCCTTCCTCCTCCTCGTATCTGCCAAGCCCACCCATTTCTAGGCTACAGTACAAACGGCTGGTGAGTAAGGATCGAGTTCAGGACGCTCACAAAAGCTATAAGCACAGGCTGTAGCAAGCTCAGCTCTCGTCACCATACCTTGCTGGTGCGGTGCGTTTGATTGTTTGTTTGGGTTCCGCGGAATGAGTCCTGTTGTTGGGGTTTGCATGTTTGTCCGTCTTTTGCAAGTATGTTGGGAGACAAACGACTATAGGTCTCTTCCTTCAATAGCTCTACATTAGCCCGTTTTGAGATTCTTTATAATTAGTGGTTATAAACTTCTGATTTTTTTTTTAAATTGACCCGTTATTTATTTTGGAGAATTACAGTCTTATTTTCATTCCTATTAAATGAATAATTGAAGCTACCAAAGATGTTTTCCTGTATCATCGGAAAAGCAATATTCTCTGTCCATAGTCTTACAAATAGTCTTCCACTTGAGCAACCTCAGCAAGGTTTGATCTATGACATTTAATATCACCGCTCGGGCCCACAGTTTGGAAAGTTTGGAATTTGGGGTCGTAATTATTGAGACCAGACATATGTTGTAACATATAAAATTTGGGGCGATGAGAAACAATTATTTGAGTCTTGAACTCGAGGCAACTCACTCAATTTGTAGATTTATCGCGAAGCTTTGGTTACATTTGGATACCAAAACATTTATTTTTATCTTAACATTAATAATCACAAATTTCTTCGAAGAGGTCCTCCACGCCGCCTTTGCTTAAAGATAGTGTGTGCTTAATTTTGTAGAATTATTGCAATATAAGGCTCTGCACTAGCTGAGCAGTGCGAGATTTTCGTGAATCGTTGTCATATTGTGTTCCATTAAATTCTTAACTTGCCACAACCCACTGCTCATCTAGTACATCATATTATGATACATTTACAGCAATAGATACAAACAAGTATGCGCCAAATACCCTCCACCACTTGTGTGACCTTCCTTGCAAGCAACGCACAATTCCGCTCCGTCTCCTAGAGGATCACTCACCGCCTCTGAATCAGGTTCTCCATGATGATGTAGTCATCTTCTTCGGCTCCTCGAAGATGCTCTTTTTCCATGTAGAGCGCGAACTCAGGATTAGACATCTCGCTGGCGTGACGACGGCGAACTGAAGGAGAGGCTGCTCGGGCCGGTGATAGGAGGCGAGAGGTTATTGGTGTTCTATGGGTAAAGGTTAAGTATATTTGAATATTCGAGGATTTGAAGTTGCATTAAATACCAATGACGAGTCTGAGATCCGCGATTCGGAAAGTTAAACTAAATAGTCATGAAATAACATTGAAACAAACAATGAGCAATTGACAATTAAGCTGTGCCTTTCAAATCTTATAATAATAGTAGTAAAGGTGCTTATCGGAGAAGCATAATTATGCATGTATGAACAGTAACGGATTATCTATCCATCTTAGTTTCAATTTTCTAACCTTGGCGTATGCGGCGGTGAGAAGAGTCCATACACAGTCTCCAGTTCATCGGTGATGCTGGTGTACTCGTGCATGGCTAGCAGAAGGGATCGTGGTGCTCCCCCTACTCGTCTCTGGCCAGAAGGAATGCCTGTTGCACCACCCGTCGCCTCCCAACCGGACTGACGACCTGTCCCAACAAAACGGTGGATGGTGAAAAGTGATACTACTGGTAAAGAAAACATTTCTGACTTTCACNGTGGATGGTGAAAAGTGATACTACTGGTAAAGAAAACATTTCTGACTTTCACCCTGTAGGAGCCGCAAAACATAATTATAAATTATTCAAGCTGCAGTGAGCGGATCCCCAAAATCTCAGCAGAAGATTTCTTTAGCTTATATCTTAACGGATAACGTTACTGGAATTGTGTCTGGTGACTATATCATGTTGTGAGAAATAAAAATTCTTTAAACCTAACGTTTATGGGTAACTCAACCCTGAGGGCGACTACAAACGAGCGTAGTTTTTTGAGTCGCGGAATTTGCCTTGTATTCGGTTTCATAATAAAGTCCTGTTTGTGCCACACGGTGACGCAAAACGAGTTTGCTAATTACGCGACTAACAACTCAAAAATAACGTTCGTTTGGCCTCACCCTAAAACATGAATAAAACAGCGAATGCTACACGTGTTGCATGGCTCCTTCTATGACCTCAAAGTGACGTTTCACTATCGATATTGCGTCGCATAAACTTTTCTACAATGGGTCTTACTGTTTTTCGTTTCGGTGTTCATGTTACTCGTGCTGTTGATATCTTTCAGCAAAAGATCTTGTACGTACTTGTACCAGTGACGGAGTTGTGCACGGAGCCAGCGTCGACAGCGGAGTTGTCAGGCTCGGAGTGCGTCTGACTGTGCTGGCGGCGCGGTGCCAGGTGCTGGGCGGAGTAGTGGCCGCCCATGCCGCAGTCGTTGCCGCCCTCCGAGCGCCTGGTAATGTCAACTCGTTTTACACCTTCGACTATTTGGTAGTTAGTGTCTTTCGTTGAGAGATGTGCTGACTTTGACGAGTCCTTATAGCCATTGTTAGAATTTGTTCTGTTTGCAAGCTTTTGACATAATTATTGTTTTCCGATTTAATATGAATATCTTGAAACGAAAAAGTCAGACCATGTTCCCACAAGAAAGTGGCAGAAGTATGTGTGCGGTGGCAGTTTAGTAGAAGTATGTAGGTAGGAACTCTTTGAAAAGAAATCAAAGTGGTTATTTGTAGAGATTGGTAAGTAGTGTGAAGACAAGACAATCGAAAATACAACAGAGAACAACAGTGACGTTAGAAGATTAAATAATTGTAGTACTGTAAAGTTTATAAATGAATAAATTTAGAGTGTAGACGAAGCTTACCTTGTAGCAATCATTGTAATTACATCAGAAAATAAAAATGTTGAAGATAATGATAGCCATAATATTGCAGTACATACTTTCCAAGTTGGCATAATATGGCATTTTATGGAACATAATAGCTGATCAATATAAATTAATAGATAGCCAAATCAATGTTGATACGGCTGAAGTAAGATTTGATTTGTGTAGAGTTGTACAGAAAATACACAGACAGAATGCTCAAATAAAATTGCGTCACATTAAAAACCGTGTTGAGTGTGACTGTCGAAAGTAGTGCTTGTTAATGCTAAACATATTGATATCGAGCGTGTACACAAGCTGTAGATAAGTGAATGTTTATTATACAGTAAGGCAACTACGTCTAACTACATTCGCTAAGAAGCTAAGCCAATCGCCAATGACTCTATTTGACTTACTGTTTCCACAACCGTCTCCTAACAGATGCAAGAAGGTAACAAAAAATAAAATTAAAAACAATTATGACGATGATAATTTTGGTTTTATACAAATAAACACAGTATTTGCCGATTTTGTGAATGAAGGATAAAGAAATGAGTGAGATTTGGTGGCTGTGGAAAATGCAACNACAAAAAATAAAATTAAAAACAATTATGACGATGATAATTTTGGTTTTATACAAATAAACACAGTTTGCCGATTTTGTGAATGAAGGATAAAGAAATGAGTGAGATTTGGTGGCTGTGGAAAATGCAATTGATGTTATATTGCATTCACGAAAATCGACAACTTTTTTCTTAAGATTCTCGAGTTTTGTTGAAAACCTGTAATCCTGTGTTATATTATTTCAATAATCTTAATGAAATATCTTACATAGAACTACTATCCCAAAATTTGATGTACCAACAAAATGTTTAAGTCCAAAGCGGCCAAAACTCCATCAAATATAGTTCTTCCAAAACAAATGAAGAAATGGTTAATGAGAATGGCAATCAAGAACAAAAGGTAACGCGGTCATGCTTGAAGATACGACTTGGGACCATCTTAGATGGTACTTACATTGAAGCTGTATCTATGTATTGGGAAACATGTGTAATGTCTTGGTCGTAATTTGGTTCTTCCGTGAAAATGAATGCACATGCTCCTTTGAAATTTTTGCGTGAATTTGATGATTCTATCGTTTTCTTGCTTACCTTTAGTGGCATGGAATTGATGCCCAGACTATACTGAGCAAAAATATTTAGTGAAATTTAGCTAATGTTATTGTTTCGAATGGGCTTATTTACATATTATTACATAGACCTACTTCATTTGTAAGTTACAAGTTAATCCAAAGTACGGCCTGAACATTACTGAAAGTGGTTTTTAAATTTCAGAAGGTTTTATATCATTGGCTTCTGCGAACTATATTAATGCTTTGCAAAGACGTATAACTCAGTATATTGCTTTACCTAAACTTTCAAATTGTGAAAGACGTGATTATCAAAGTCATCAGTTTGCGTAACTTACCGTCTTGTATTGGCAGTACGTCTGGTTCCAGCGGAAGTGGTGCGCGGGCGCAGGCTTTGAAGATCAGTTGGTACCTCGCGGACTTCCGGCAAGAAAGCATCATCGTTCGACGAAGCTATTAGACGCGGATGCGGGTAGATATCTAGAAAATTATTAGAGTTAGAGTTTGTGCAACAAGGAGATCGAAAGATGTGTCCATATCAAAAATTTATGAAAAAAATAAATAGATGTTTTTTCACAGGTTATTTCCAGCATTTTACTTACCTTTCTTCTCATCACTAGGCTCCGTCCTGTTACTATCCGTGGACCTCTGCCTAGCCGGAGTGATGGGCGGCTGAGCCTTGATTATTGTGATATTAGGTCCCGCATGTCCTTCCCCAGATGATGTTGATATTGAGTCTGCTTCTGGTTCCTTCTCTATGGCAGCCTCGGGGCCAGACTGAGGCATTTCATCCTGGTAATGAGTAATGAAGATATACGAGAAAGTACAATGATAGTTCGCTAAATTTATAAAGAAAATATAGTGAATAAAACCTTGAATTTCGACAAGCTATTTCATAATTTTAGATTTGATGAGACATGGCTTGTTAAATATTTTTCAGCAAACTGACCAATTATAACAAAACGTGTAACTTCAAGGTTTTATGTCTAATCGAAGTTATGATTGAATTCAAAATTGTAAATGAGAAAGCCAAGTGAGACTGCGCCGATAAGCCAAATTAGAAAGCCAAAAGTGCGTACATATTTAACGCGTGATTCAACAATTTTGTAAAGCTTTAGTGCTATGCAGTAATAATTAAAACTAGTTTGAATAGTATGCTGAGTACGATTGTGAGTAATAAGTTCAATTTGCTTAAAAACTCACATAACAGTAAAATATAATAACTACAAGATTATGAAACTGCAGAGCTGAATAAGAAATTAATAAAAATCTGCATAATAAACAAAATCATCAAAAATAAAAACAAAAACGGTTCACGGTGCTGTCCCACACAACCAAAAGCATTTCTTCTCTACATACTCGAAGTAGCTTTTGAATTTCTGAATGCTAATTTTAATAGCCAATTAAAATACCTACAGCTAGTTCGCTGGCTGCCCACACAAACGTGCGACACACTAGTGCCGAGGAAGTTTGCGGACCAACAAAATTATAGGAAAGTTGGACAGCAAAACATAAATTGTAGCAAATGCTAAGTGTGCAGTGGCTATTCCAGTTCTGTTAATAAAAAAGCTTTCAAAGTTGATATGGTGCACGCAGGAGATAATCCTGTTTAGGTTTCAGGTGGAACTCTAGAAGATAGACGCTCCACCTTAGTGCTCTAAAATGTGACAACCAAATGGTTTGAACTTGCCTGATGTACAACCGATATTTCGCCGTCGTCCTATGGTCGAAACAAATAATTTTGCATCATCATCATTATAAGAGGAAGTAAAAATTTGGAATGAGATAAAAAGACTGCTGAATAGCCAATGATGCACTATAATTTTTTGTTCAATTTCGATAAAATCTGATAGGTAACTTATAAAATTAAAAATATATGTTTCACCAAATAATCCTACAGTCTCTTCAGACACGGATGTTATGACAGGTTAAAGTTCATTCATATAGCTTACACTTTCGTCTACAGTAATCATTGGTTCTTTGTCATGGCCTATGAAACCCGTGCAGCTTGTTCGGGGCCTTGGGCCGAGAGGGGTGCTTACATCGGAGGGTCGCGAACGCTCGTCCTCCTCCTGTACCGGACGCACAGCAAACCGCGCCACGCCCGTGTCGCTGTCCGACAGCACCTGTCGTGACGTGACACATAGCTACCTATCTAGCATTTGGTTCAACGACACCCGGAGATTTTCGAAGATCACGAATGTGATAAATTTATGTGGACCGGTGGCTGTTATTAGAACTTACGAAATCAGTATGATTTTTTACAAGATCTGTATGTTTTATGTTCACCAATAGCGCCGCCGTTCAGACAGGCTTGGTGCACTTGCACTACTGTCACTACTATCACCTGTTATCAACTTTTTAGTAGGAACTTTTTAGTCCTCATTTACCTCCACCGAATAAGTTTAAGGTTTGTTTTACCACCTCTGATTCGGTAATCTAGTAGAAAATTCCTTATAAAACCTTTTTTTTTTATTGTGCTGTTGGATAGTACCAATTCGAATATTGTGAAAAAGGCCATGAATATCTAAATGAATCTTGCAATGAACGACAATGAAAGCAATAGCGTTTAAAAAATCGTTAACCAAGTTCATAGGATTCACAGTTTCAGACGTTGGCGACTAAAATACTCTGATATTTACAAAATGGCTTTGTTTTAGGAAGACAAATATCTAGTTCAGTTCAAGCGCTACGACTAAACTGAAACTTGATTTGGAATAATAATTAAGCCTCCAGGGGTTTAATTGTGAAATTGTAGAATCAACATATAGGTATTTACTAAGGCGTCTGAGAGAGAGAGAGTCTTGTTTAGTTTTGCAAGAATATAAAGGTATTTGCGTACCTAACTTGTATATTGGAATGTGAATTCAGAGTAGATAAAATACCTATAGTGAATAATATTTTACGATCAGAAAAGGAAAATTACATCGTACTTTTCTAAAGACACATTCAACATAATCCGTTGATAAAGCGAACTTTAAAATCAAAGAAAATAATTTCAGATTCCATTTAAAAATTACAGTCACAATTCTTAAGGTAGGCAAACAAGAACTTGTGAAGTAACACCGGTACAAAATACAATATTATACAATTTGTAGAAGTTAGCCACAGTTTTGTTGAACTTCAAGTTGTAAGAGCAAGAGAGAATTGAGGGAGTTCTAATGGTATAAGTTGGACTGTACGAACATAGCTAGATGATGCATATTGCATTTTAATGTTGAGTGTTAATACATTGCATATTGATAGGTGTAAATCTCCGAATGACGTTGAACCAAATACACTAAAGCGTAAGCAGACTGTCAGATGTTTTTTTTTACTTTGCTTTCAGCAAAAGGGTACTATGTAAATAATGACTAAAGCGAATCCAATGTAATAAAATTCGAAACATTAAATTTGGGCACCAAGAATTTTGATCAAGTCTGACAATCTGCTGATTAGGTGGGAGTCACAAACATAGAATGAAAGACATAAGTTAAAATTAGCATTAACGCAAACATCGACATAATTATCATGCTAATGATAAACATAAAACGTTGCAATTAGTGTTCTCAAGCATTCTTGTTGAGGTCGACATCAAACACATAATGAAATTAATAGAAACATCATAAAAACAAAGGTTGATGTTAAGCTTTAAGTGATATGGGTTTAGGTTAAACTTTGGACCAGATGTCAATTTTGACGATCTTGGTGCGTCTACATTTACTCGATAGTAATATTATTCGTTTTAGACTACGTTACAAATCTCCGCTGGGTTCGAACCAACGTGATAAATTCGCAAATCAAGGTAGGTAACAAGTATTGCACAAATTTCTTAACTGTTAATTCAGTATAGGACATTCTACCACCAAATAATTCTAGCACAACCCTTTTTTATGATCTTTTCTACAAAATCTTAACACTAATTACCTCTGATCGATCGCTAGCAGTCCTTAGCCTGGCGGCTCCAGCCTGGAAGGTGGGTGGCGGAGGACCCAGGGTGTCGGTGGACCCTCGATTCACCAGCGACGGGTGTGTCGCCATAAACCGGTGGATCACCGCTAAGTGGTTCATCGTCTGCTCCGCCACATCTTCTAACTTTCTTAACCTAAATTCTACACTCTGGAAAGATTGCATATACGTCATTTTTATAGAAACAATTTTAGTCAATCTTTATAAGAACTACAAACTCAACGTCCAATACAGAATTTAACATTTACCTGAACCGATTGTATTTGGCAATTAGCTTTTTGATTCAAGTCTTCCATTTTGGTCGTGATATGTTCTACCCTATCAGTTGTATTTCTCACTCTCTCTTCTATAGAATTTGACAATTTAACTTCCTGAAATCGTTATTCAGATTAATTGATGGAAGTATCTTTAATTTGTAAATATTTGTTTCTTTGATACGTTACTTACTTGTTCCCTAAAATACCCTTCAACACATTCCTCCTCAAAGTCATATAGTCTTTCCATATCCTCTTTTTCTAAAAATAGTTTGAGCCCATTGTCATACTGGAACCGTTTGTGCGATACGTTTCTCGTCACCCACTTGCCTATTGCGTATATGTGACATAACGTTATCAACGGAGGTGGCAACACCGGCTTCTGTTCGTACTCCATCACCACTGTGAATCTTTGAAACATCCATACCTGAAATATTGGTTGGCTGATTTAGGATGAGGAAACTCAGTAATCGGTAGGTATTTTTTCTTTATAAAATTTTAATTTTAGTTTTTTAAGCTATTTGAAATACTCTCCAAAACTGAACTGAATAAATCTATAATAATATATTTGAAAAAAAAAAACAGTGTTACAAAATATAAAGTAACAACATCAAAGACAATTAGTGCAGACGTATTTGATTACGATATATTTTATCAGTTAGAAAATTGGTCCTAAAGGTAACTAACATCTTCACGTAATGAAAAACGTCTACCATGCAAGTTTGGTAGAATCACTAGTAACTGGGAAAAAGATTCTAACAAATTACGATCAAAGCAAAAATGCAAATCATTCTTGCGACATTAGTTTTCCGTACCAGCAGTTACTTGAAACTAAGTTTAAATAAATAAAAATAAGCTTGGAGGCCGTTAATACTGTCATATACTAAAACCATAGCAGTACTGTACAGACAGTGAAATGGTTTAGAGGTTATTTTACAAACAAGAAATTGATTCTGAAATTCCGGCATTCATCTATTAGGAAACATCTGTAACATCAACAGGCAAATGCCGAATAAACGCCTTATCTTGAACAATTAAGTTTTCTTACTCTGGTACGGACAACTAAAAAAGCAAATAAAGAAAAAATAAAATAAAAAACCTGATGCGAGACTTCATTGACTTCATTAAATATATTGTTGAAGACGGCAATAAGTAGGTTTATGAGTAAAATGTTCGCGACGAGCAAGTATATGGTCATGACGACCGGCGTGATCCACCTGCCGGTCACACACTTGGGCTCTCCGGGGTTATTGCCGCACTTGGGGTCAATCTCAGGAGCGAACACCTCACCATACAACATGAAGTATGGTTGGAAGAATATCTACGGACAACGGGAGTTCAAACTAAAATGACGGTAAAAATAAAATGGGTAATAATAAATGAAAAATTTAAACTAAAATAATATTCAATTCAACTCAAAATACCGAGAAACTAAATACTAATCAACTTAATAAACTAAAACTACCCAGGTGCTAATCTACTCAGGATGATAATCGAATTATAGCTACAGCCGACTATTTCACTCTGTACTACAGAAGTATTTCTTTTATATTTACTAGAATTTTTCATGAACCCAACCAAAGAAAAAGTCAAAGTACAAAATATCTACAAATACTGTGGAACTGTTAAAATTTTCAAATTTAAAAGCAACCCTTCTAAATACAGAGTGAAAAACTAAGGTCTATAAAATAAATCCTCGATCTCCAACAGTGACGTAATCAAATCTCGCAACAGGCACTATAACAACATCGAAACTACGACAGTTAACGAGTTTGCCGCAAACCTGATGCGACACACCGTTGACTTCAATGAAGATGTTATTGAAGACGGCTATGAGAAGGTTGACAAGTAAAATGTTGGCGATGAGTAAGTACACGCTCATGACCACGGGGGGGACCCAGTGGCCGACGCGGCACTCCTCAAGGCCGGGCAGGCCGCAAGGGGGGGCCATTTGCTCAGCAAACACTTCTCCGTATAGCATGAAGTATGGTTGGAAGAATACCTGCAAATGTTAGTAGATTTGGATGGTATATTTTATTAGAGATTGTGGTATTGTTAGTTTTCAATAATTGTGCTTGCATATTGTTTTAATGATGTAATTCATGAATTTTTAATATTTGGTCTAATGGCTTTTGGCTCTTAATTGGTTTTTCATGTGTTTGTCTGATAACAACATATTGCAATCACTAATTCGTGTTTCGAGCTATACATTACTGCACCTTTTTAAAATATGGTTTTATTACAGATCTAGCAACTGCAATAACCACACTAAGTTCTTTTTGATATTCAGTATGTTTTACATTTTTCAACATTTAAATATTTAGTATCATAATTTTCCAATCTATTGTTGCCAAAAGATCAAACTTACTTCTCTGATGAGATGCCAGCTCGCTTCNACTGCAATAACCACACTAAGTTCTTTTTGATATTCAGTATGTTTTACATTTTTCAACATTTAAATCTTTAGTATCATAATTTTCCAATCTATCGTTGCCAAAAGATCAAACTTACTTCTCTGATGAGATGCCAGCTCGCTTCCTCGTCTGGATACAATATGGCTTGTCGCGCCACGCCGAATGACATTAGCACCACCAGTAATAGCACCACGAAGTATATCATGTTTTTTACCATCTTACCCATCATTGTGACTAGAGGACCTGTTGAGGAAAATAAAATTGAAAAAAGGTAACAAAGCAAAAAAAATACGACCAAGTTCAAATATTTAGGTATCTTACTACAGTGTTTAGCGAAACGTTAGAATTACTAGAAGAGAAAGAGTCTATAACAAAAGTAATCATTTGTAAAGAAACAGAGAGATCTAGAGTAAAACATAAACGACGACACAAGACAGTAATTCTTACCTAAGTACTTATTAACTCCCAATATATTCAATATTCTTAAGTACCAATAAATAATATCGACGCAGTAGATGACCCGGCCCACGTCCATGGACACGGATCGCAGCCTCAGGGTCAAGCCCACCAAAAAGAATATGATGAAACCCGCGTCGTACGTGTTCCATAGATTCCACGCCCATACGCTGAACTTATGTCTGCAAGAAATAAAAAGACCGCAGGTAGTTACGAAACTTTTTTTAAGGTTCCGTACGTCCGAAAGAAAAGTGTCTGTATGACCGCCTATATTTGTTTATCCGTCTGTCACAGCCATTAAAAAAAATCTTATTTGTATGTCCGGATGATATTGTATTCACACACAGTGCCTCCTACATTATTTTTAAACTCGAACACTCTCAATTTGATTTTTTTGCATTGTGAGATCATTGTCCGGTCTCGGTAAATGGATGTACCTATCTCACTGTGTGATTTGTTTAGAGCTCTGATAACACCAAAGCTTCTCTATTTGTGTATTGCTTTAGTTTGTTTTCATTTTCGCTACAACTTGTAAGTTTATAAGAAATAAATAACTGCTGAAGTAAAAATATTTCAAACTCTTCTTTGATTTATTCACAACTAGCGGACGTCACGCGGTTTCACCCGCGTAGTTCCCGTTCCCTTGGGAGTACGGAGTTCACGAGACATTGATTAATTTGATCCAATTTCTGCGCCACGAGCGTTTCATCATTGATCACTATGATCGGGGAAGAGACAGGTGGTGGCTATTGAGAAAACTGATGAAGCTGAAGGCGGTTCCAAGTAATTGTAAGTAGTTTTTGATGAGTGTTTTTATATCAGAAGCCTTTTGATATTCAATATAACACAGAAGGCATTCCTTTTGAAATGAGTAAGGGATGACACCCAGAGCAGCAAGTTGG
>NDFZ01001473.1:0-13899 GCA_002192655.3 Mamestra configurata | reverse complement strand
TGACACGATATCCCTTAGCAAAACAGGTGTCAGATTTCATGGCTTTTGACTACCGGTTGCGACGAACAGAGATCTTCAAATGGCAGCCGGGGACCAATAGTTTAACGTGTTTCCCGAGGCACGGAGGAGTACCTTACCGACCTCGGCATGCCAGGCTTAATTTTTTAGCCACAAACCTCTCATACAACTGAGGTTTACAGATCTCTCTAACCAAACAAACAATGNGTTTACAGATCTCTCTAACCAAACAAACAATGAAACAATTTGAGCACAACTATTTCTCAACAATATCCAATACAAGGCAACGTAGCAACAAACACTAGCGATCAGTCACAGGTGCAGCGATCGATCAGGGCTTACTGTGACGTAAGACGGAGCGGCGCGACACGGCGACATGGTGACACGGAGACAGGCGACATTACGACATTGCTGCTAATCTCCTTCTTGATACATTTATATGGGTTAACTTGATATTACTGGAAAATTACCAACTAACTGAATAACACAGGGACGTATTAAATTTGCTAACGGTATTTTTACTTGTTGCCATTGCGGGTGGAACCTGGTTGGTTAGCATAAGAGTGTAAGGAGTGACGCAAGGAGAGACTTTGCTCACTGCCTGTGCCAAGCAGTGGGGATAGTCAGGCTGAAGATGAATGATGAGCGACATTTGCAGACATGATGAATATCGACGAGTAATGACGATCAAACAATAAAATTCTGTTCATAGAGTCGCTGTTATTGTAGTTATTTGAAATTATGACTTCAGCAAATCATTTATTTGATACTCAACATCGTCCAGTTTGACTGGCTTATTTAATTAATTTGATCGTTGGAAAGTGTTTTTATTTGATAGAACACTTTACTCTATCAAATAAAAACATCATTATTATTGTGTCTTTTTTCGGCACAGAATTTCCTTCACAATATGACAATCTTTTATTTTATTTTATTTTATTTGTTAGGGAAAAAAACGGTTACATGCCAAGCTAAACTAGAGATTCTTGAATTAGTACAATACTTAGAAATACATGAAACACAATCTATTACATATTTATGTTACTACACATGTAACCCACAACATTGTCCACGAATTCACAAAAAAAGTTAAAAGAAAACAGACAAGTAGTGTGCATCGTTAAATACTAGTAAGAAACAAAAAAAATAAAACATATATATATAAATACTTAAGAATTAAGTAGTTGTATTGCTCCTGCCTTAAAACGATGTTTGGAAAAATAAATATGTCAAGCTCCATAAAGTAAGCGTTGTACGCGTCAACGAGGCGACGAAGAGGCACGCGCACCCCAGCGTTAGTCTGGCACGAATTTGTGTGGAATAGTCGAGGCACACGTACACCACGAAGCATGACAGATCTAGGCACTATATAATGTAGTCTATTAGATAAAGGAATGCAGTCGAATCTATTATTGCATATACCATGCAGCATCATTACACCCAGAAGACATCGTCTAGATTCCAAACTAAGAACATTATAACATTTCAGTAATTGTTCATAGGAGACTTTAGGACAATAACATTTATAATTCATTTACAATCATGAATATTCACAGGACACTCGATTCGAAATTCTTATTTGCTACGAAAGCGTAGCTCATAGCGGTCACTGCTACGGCGTAGCACCCGCGTAGCGCTTTATTGTAATATACGGAGTACACGGTGCACGTTCCAGTGGCATTTTTAGGCAATATATGGGTTATTAAATAGAGCATTTTGTAAACTAGTATGGAAATAAGAAGAAAAAGCAACATTATTACTTAATTAAACTTTATATACAGTGGTGGTTTATAGCAGAACTAATGCAACAAGTTTTTCTCCACCAGTCAACTTGTAGGTTAAAAAGACTCAACAACATAACAAACATAAGATTAGTAGTTTTTAATAAGTTTATTCGCATCTTTGTATCTACGACTAGTCTTTACGACGAGAACTTTATTATTTTGTTCACTGTTACTAAATGAAATATTTATTCACAAAAAAATAGAGAAAGGATAATATATAATTCACTACAATTCAAGCTTTGATTAGGTTCGAGTAAAAACCAATGTTTTTTTAAACCCGAAAAAAAGACATTATTTTACAATAATATGAAACTGAATATGCCAAAGATTATTTGATAATCTTGTATAATATAAGCGTTTAGTCCTTGAGACAAACAGAGTATTTGCTCTAAATCTTGAAATAGATTCTATTTTATTTTGTAAAACATTGGGCTGTTAGAATGCTCGCGGTTAACACAAGACTCGAACCACAAATGTCTTTCAGGCTTGTTTACAGAGCAAATACAATTTTAACGATCAGCTTAAAGTGGTTCGCAGCTACATGAGAGCTTTGTGGATTAATCGATCTGTTCAATGCATATTTATATTATTATTTGTTATAAGCTGATTGTGATTATATGCGTAAGTTATAGCAACTTTGAACTGTAAAAAAAGATATCAGTACTGAAAAGAAGAGTTCCAAAAATTCAAAATGGAAGTGGAATAATTATATTTCCATTATTTAAATCAAAAACACTTACACGAAAACGCTAAGAAAGCAACACTGAACAAAAATAAGAGTAACTTGATCTCAGGTATTTAACACAAACAAAATCAACATAATCAATAGTCATTTATTCAGATTTCTTCGCGCCACCCTTTGTCTCTGTCGCACACAATACACTCCTTTCACTTCACTGGCTTGCCTAATCGACGAGAAAGCACGATATGAGACGATTATATACCTCTACAGACTTACCAGCACTCGACCACAGAGTAAAACTATTACTTGACTTAACACCCCCAAGATCCAGTGTAACAATAATTTGTAGGCCTCTTTCCTACTCTGTGTCTCAAGGTTGTCTAATTCAGTACCAAGTGTAAAGATGAGGGTTCATTTCGCTGCAGAATTTCAGAATTTCGACAAAATTGTGCATTCAATTTAAGTTCCATATGGCTGTAATGCTTTCGTTCGTTAAAATGGTAAATTTCTCAATACCGTTCGCTTTTGCTGAATACTTTTATAATTTTATTCTCTTAATTTTTTAAACTGGGTAGGTCATATTTGCCACAGAAAAACTGGGCGAAAGTAGTCACGGGTTGGGTTCCAAACATCAGGAGCCGGCGACGAGGTAGACCCAGTAGGAGATGGCGAGAAGAGCTGGACTCCTATCTAAAGGATTGGGTTCGGGCAGCCAGGATATATCAGAATGGAAAAAAGAAAGGGAGGCCTCTGCCCTGCACTAGGTTTTTAAACGAAGTGAAAACGCATGTTTTGAAATAAAGGCAAGCGAAGTATTTTCAGGTGAGCAAATAGGTTTTAAATTACCGTGATGCAACTCTTTTTAGCCATTTCTAACACACCCGGGACTATCCAGACATATTAAATCCAAAAACTTCGAAAAAGTTTAAGAAAATAGGTACTTCAACATTTTCGTAGTTTTCACTACAAAAATATAAAAAACTTATGAAAATATGATTGGATTAACATTTTTAACCTAAAATCGTCCTATTTCGTTGAAATTCCACCAATTACCTTTCTACACGAAACTTTTGCATAGACGCGGAGGCCGACATTCTAAAACGCGGTGAAACTTAGCCCACCATTTATTTAGTGTACATTGCGCGCTGCTCTTGGCTTGTTTACGGCATGATTTGGCGTTCACCCGTATAAACGTCAATGGAACCAATAAATAAATTGTATTTTATACTCCACTATACTTTTGTGAACACTCGGCTGTGCCAAGCATGGCAGTTACATTTGGAATTGGGACTAGTGTGCGGTATGGGGGAATAGCGTCAGCGGGAGCGGGTATGAAGTCAATGACCCCATAATTGCACTGTGAATTATTAAAATGACTTCAAAATGGTACCGGTTTTAACGAAATTTTGGCTTGTAGATTGGTTAGTGTGATACAAATTCTATGTCAAGCTAGTAGTGAGTATTTTCTTGTACTTTTCCTATCTTAAAAAAACTGTTGGATTTGCGTCCTTGTCCCCAATTAACTAGACGATGTAATATAATAGAGCTACAGTTTATTTCCATTTAGTCGGTTCACTAACAAAATCACATGATACTTTTCACTCAATTGAAAAACAAAGGCAAACACAAAAGCGGTATCACCCGCTTCTATTATCTCTGTCTCCTATGACTCGCGCCCACAGTTTTGTTTCGCTCCCCGCCCCTCACCACAATACGTTCGTCTTTTTCTCGTACATTCGCTACACTGCCAAACTCCATACAGTATTTCTACCGCCAGTTTTTGTGCCAAAATGGATGGAATATGGCCGGCTTAGCAAGCTAGTGGACTCGCAGCCTGGCAGCTTGGCAGAATAATAAAAAATAGCCCGTGAACCTGAAAAAAAAATTTATTCACCACCTATTTGTTGTTTCCCCTTTAAAAAACTTAAAAAAAAAAACTCAATTTGTTGTTTCCCCTTTTTATGTGTGGATGCACTTCGGCTGATAGGAGCTTCTGAAACTACTTTCAGAAAGAAAGTTTCTGAATCGTTTTTTTTTCGTCTTTCCTTTTAGGATATACAAGATTGTTTTTCGTTTTAAATTACTATGTAAATATATGCGTCACCATTTGGCAGGAGGAAAAACGCACTTAATTTATTTTTAATGCAAATTATTTTTACATTTTCTTACACAGCTGTTTTGAAGTTACAATAGATATACAGAAATATAGGTTCGCACCTTAGCAATATTCTTAGGAATGAAACTCATGTTTATTAGTTTAGTACCTAGCATATTCTTACGAGCTCCAAATGACGTCATAACCTGTGTATTTAATGAGTACATACGTACTATATAAGCCACTTCCAAATTGTCGTGATCATAACGAGCGTCAGATAGATTGTTGATCGTAGTTTGTTGTTATTAATAAGAAACTTGTACGCTTTTGTTGACTTGTTAAAGAAAGTGAGTGGTCCATAACTTCTACACTTATTGACCAACCGTCACCGGACACATACTTTGTTTGAAGAGAAGCCTATAATTTTTCCCTATATACCTACATGTAGGTATGTATAGGAGGTTGTAAATAGTGTGATATTATACATGGCTGGCACACAACAGTGTTCCCGAGTGTTGCGGTCGCGGCAGCTGTTTGTATTTGGTTCGTTCTGTGTCGCGGCACACCAACCATTGAAACGTGCAACTCGTGTAGAACACTAAGATTATTGTGTTGAAGAGTATTTGAAGGATTTTGGTTAGCGTTACGTAGATTGATGTTTGGTTGAAAAGTGTCGGACAGAGAAGAATAAAAAAACGTGGGCTTAATGTATCTACAAACCAAAATATATTCGTTACTAAGTTACTACAACAAAACTAAAAACAAAAAGCTTGCCTCTTTTCTTCGTATTTAACATTTGTTATCTCTGCTAATATTAGAAGTGCGAAAGTATCTTCGGTCTGTCTGTCTGTTTGTCAGTTACCTCTTTTCTCAACGGATTTGGATGGAACTCGGCACTCGGTTCGACGATGTCCTAAAATAGGGGAAAGTATAGCATGTTATCCCGGGGGTATGTTCCCTCAGGATAATTGTCGGTAGCTAGTATGTGCATTAATTAAAAATACGTATTCAAGCTCTACACAACACCATCTGCATCTAGTTGTGACTTGCAGTCTAGCGCTGCACAAACAATAGTTAACGTTTACAATTTCATTCAGTCTTACACACACAAGTCTGACGCGAGATCTCTGTTTCATACAATTGGGAGCGAAACAGCTCGTTAAAGTGCATCTACAAATAAACAGTAGGAAGCTTTACTATGGAAGTTGTTGTTCAATGTAAAATACAGGCACGAAGCGTTGCATCACCAAATAAAGTTGGTAAAAGGCAGCAGATTCAAGGATCATCTTTCACTATCGGAATTGAGGTGGGCCGGCTTTTCTGTTTACCCAAGTTGATAAACGACCAATCGAAAACTCTAAATTGATCAGCATTTCTCAAGTCAAAAAGTCGATGTCAGTGGCTGACGAGTTGCTGGACAATAATATTGTCAAATAAGTCCTAAATTGAAAAAGATGATGATGAACTGGTTAACGGTCAGAGATATAGGTAACTTAAAACCTTCTTCTTTTAAAACAATGCGTTGTGTGCATAAATCTTTTTTTTAATGAAATGGTCCTTCTGTTTCGTCCTTTACATTTTGTGCATCCATGTTCTCAGTTCATTTACTTAGACGGCATCCATCTTGTCGGTGGCTACCGAAGCTTTAGAAAAATGAAAGGGTTTTTTAACATCCCCTATAATGTCCGCCCCCTGCTGAATAACTAGCAATTAATTACTTTTGTAAATAAAAAAGGAATAAGTTAATTAATGGAGGGCTCACCATGGTTTATAGCAGTTCTTATTTGCATTGTAGATCGCTTATTTTTTGTTTAAGAATTGTTTTTGCGATTTTTGACTATAAAGGGGTCTTCTGCATAATTTTGCATAACTTCGCAAAATGTTGATAGGTTTTTATGGTGTGTCTTTTTCTAGTTGGAATCCGCCCTATACATAAACCTGCATAACTAAATATGTACAAGTAGCAATAAATTGAAAATCCGTTTTTTATTTATATATATTTATTTTTATATATTTATTACCAACACTCAGTGAATATTCAAAATGATCAAATGTTAGTGCTTCACATCGGGATAAAAGTACACACTTATCTGCCGCCACTCATTTAACAGTTTTAGAAAATGAAACAAAAATAATGCAAGAATTGGCATCACTTAAAAAAGTATTTCCAAATATTTATTTACCGCCTGATTTGCAGTAAAATACAANAAAAAAAAAAAAAAAAAAAAGATTGTTTGTCAGTAGAACACGACGCGTTCGCTGTGTTGATAGTTATACGTAGGAGCCTCAACAAGTGTCGAGTGTGCAGGCGACGCCGACGCGGGGAAATGTGAAATGTTGTGTTGGGAAACATTTTAGTGAAGCATAGTGTAAGAAAACTTATTTGAACTTATTGCTGTTTCACTAAAAGGTCTTACTAAGAAAGCTGCTCCGACGTTTATTAAGAGCTTATAAAAGCAAAAGAGTATTGGTCACATGCGATATCATAATAGTGTAGAATCATAAAAAAACTGGAGGCCTCTAAGCCAAGACTGAATAGGTCACTTGTAGGCGAGCATGCTCCATGTTTGCGTACATCATCACGTACCATCGGGTGAAGTAGTGGTCAAACGCGAGCCTGGGAACGAAAAAAATATAACAACAAAAATAATCTATCCTATACTAAAATTATAAATGCGAAAGTTTGGATGTTTGTTACTCAATCACGACAGAACGGCTGAACGGATGAAATTTGGCACAGAAGTAGATTATAGTCTGGAATAAAACATAGGATACTTTTTATCCCAGGAGTTCCCTTGAGATGATTATCGAAATTCACGCGGGCGTAGCCGCGTGCAGCAGCTATTATTCAATAGTTATGTTGTTTGCTAATTTATTAAACGTAACAAAGGGAAAGCAATTTTTTCTAAGTAATTGCCAACAGCTAACAAAAAAGATACCAGTCAGAACCTAGAAAAATATCTTTAAACCTTTAGGTTTTCTAAACGCTAACTTCATCTGACGAACGCCGAGAGTTTACTGAACAAAAAAAATACCACGAAGTCAAACTTCCAACAAACTTGCCCACCTCTTGTAAGTTACACCGGAAATACGAAAAAAAATATTAATTGACGTCGAGAATAAACCGAGCGATTCCGAGTGAACTTTGCATAATAGAGTTAATATCTCGCAATGAATAAAAATCGCTAGGAGGCAAAAACTCAGTCCGAAGAAAAGAAAAAATCCATGCAAGACTTCTTCGTTCCAATCTTCACTCCACTGAAGGAAAAGCGACTAAGATGCTTTGGAGTTCAGTATTTCTTATTTACTTTTTCTATATAACGTCCCGCCACTGGCTTTGTGCAAAAGTAATTTCTTTTAAGTGGAAAAAATGTGGACACCACTTTCGAATTGATTAAAAGCCATGAAAATTATTTACGTTGGATTTTCCTTATCGCGTTAAAGAGGATAAGTGAAATGTTTAAGTGGATGTTGAATTTATTTTTAACGTTTCTGATTTTTTACTAGATAAGAGACAGTAATACATCTTTAAGCAGCGTCTGAGTGGACATTTTATAAGATTTCCCTGTTTTATTGTTTTGTTACATAAATCATTTTGTTTTATTTTGATCTTTTGTTTCTTCGCTAACTTTGGCTAGTCTAGACTCTAGTCCTTAAGCACTAAGATTTCAATCTGCTTTCTACCTGTTTTACCTCACAAATATTTCGTTGCTAGGTTTTTAAATATAGTTTTACATTAATTTACTTATTTTCCATTAAAACAAATACTTAAAATAAAAAGAACAACTGATAAAACTCAAATTACACGTCATTCAACTGTGCCATCTTTCACTTCCCTCCAAAGACGTTCGATGGAGGATGATGGACGGTTGATTTACATTTGTATCACCTCCTTCCCCTCCCCACCTCTTCGGGTCAGTTACAATTCAATTAATTAAATGATGTACATTATTAGACGGATTTTATGGGGCGTACCGTTTTTATTAACAACTTTATTTGTTTGTTAATAAATTAGAGAGTTACTTCCTTATCGGTTTAGGATACTTTATTGTTAGATTAGCAATATGGTGGTAAGTTGAATGTGAAATAGTGTTTTATTTTGTTTATTTATTAGTCACATCAACAATTGTTAACATTTAAAATAAAACAAAAATACTCAGTTTGTGACTATGTTAAAGCCACTCGCTCGCTTTTGACCTCTTGCCTTATGGTACCCGAAACACTCATGTGTCCATTTCAACGTAGATCTCAATCTACGATAGAAATTGGGTGCCAGAGGAGCAATTTTCGTATTTTATGGAGAAAAACCACTCTAATTACCCTACATTTTGGCTAGTTCCTAACATTGATTGTCGATGAGATGATATTGCGGCTTGAATTGGACGAACTTTGTAAGTACGAGACTTGACCTCCATTACACGTCTAAGGCTTGTGGTTGAAAGGTTTTGTATACTACTCTGTGCATGAAGATAGCAATTGTTACTGTTTTTAATTACTTCACTATCTACTACAAAAATGTCATAAGTTACTTACTTAATATTTAAAACGCCTACCAACTTTCGTGCACATATAATGTATGTGTCGTCATGACAGCCATTATGACGTCATAAGTCACGAAGCAGCTATTTTAATTCGCTCATAAAGTGGGTATACATCACGCCGGTGCAGTGCGCTGCTCAAATCGAATTCTTGGCTTGCTTCTGTTCGAGGTAAGGAAAGATATTTTGTTCAGTAAAACAAGTGTGGAATGTTCTTGAGAATGAGATGTACCTCCAATCATTATGCATGTCGACATGGAGTTACGGATTCAGACAAGATGTCTTATTAAAAACAAGGTAACTATTGTAAAATAACTTTAAACATAATTTTTATATTTTTCTCCGCTGCAGGCACTCTCTGAAAAGCTTTTACCCTCTAGATCTTGTTTAATGAAATAAATATAAATATAACTATAACTGAACCCAAATTTCAAGACCAATCAAAAACCGATTCTGTTTTATTTTGACCTACTTTAATTCCTGTATTGTAACTCTGGTAGTAGCCAGGATTTTTTTAAATGTTTTAATATGAGGGTGCAGTCACTCACACACATAAATTATAGCAAAGTTACATTTTGCACCCCACTCTCCGAGGCAGGCAAAAACACTCCATCGTTCGCTGCCAAAAATCAGACACTTTCATTGTACTAAATAAGTTCTTGGTGAATATTACTCATATTTTTGTAGGCTATAAACACTTGAGCTTAAGTTTCAGACCGTTAAAAATATTTGGCAAAGGTTTCGGAGTAATTAAAGTGACAACAGTAAGAAAGTATGAGAGAATTAAGTGTAAGGTCAGGCTTTTGGATAGAAAGAAAGAAAGAAAGAAAGAAAATCAATTTATTCTGCCGGAAAAAACCCACAGAACACTAAAAAACTTATCAACTACAATAATTATGACTAAAATAAATAAAAACTGAAAAATAACACATCACTGCCAGCCCATGTCTGGACCGGACATTAAGCTAAACGTGTCTCTGGTCACACCAGCACACCACAGACAAAACAGAACAAAGTTCAGCAGTTGTCCATGGCATGCGCCCGACTGACTGACAGCGACAACAAGAAAACAAACAAAACAACAATAAACATTTTAGACAGAAAGTAATTGTAGAAAATATACATAAATTCAAGTTGTGCGTCGCATCCGAGCAAGAATCGGTCATTTGCTCAGCATAATTGCCGTGATTATGGGCAAATCCAAAAATCGCCGGCGCTGATTTTCAGCAACTACCGTTGGTTCGAGTGACGTAATGATGTTCCCCCCTTGTGTATATACATAAATAAGGCAGGTAACTACTTAATTCTACTTACATTGAGCCCCATACAATTACAATATTTGGGTAAACGAATCTTAACATTAGGAATTAACAATTTGTAAAAACTAAATAAATATAATTATATCCAATAAACAAAAAATATATAATTAATAACATTCGGAAACCAAAAAAAATAGACACAATCAAAATAAAGATTACACAAATGCAAGCTGTAATGAACTACTTAACTCTAAAATAATTTCATATTTTTAGATATAGCACTGACTGTTACGAGCGAAATGCAATGCGCTTTAAAATAAAACAAGGCTTACTACTTGGAAAGATGACAAGGATATTTAAATGAAATGCCGGAGCAAAGAGTAAGTACGAATATGGAATTAGAGTAAAAATAGACACTCCTTTGAAATTTTATTCGAAGAAATAGCAATGTTATGAAGACACCTTTGTATTGAAGACCACCAACCAACCTGTTGTCATGAGGAAATGGGTTTTTTAAGCATTCACAGATGAAATAACGGATGACTATTTTGGTAAGTTTTCTAAATATCTTGCGATATGTTTTTCAGTGTGTATCACAATGTTAACGGTGTAAGTGGACAGCATGTCTCCGAAATTGATCTCGTGCAGCGTTAATATTATTCCCTTCTTACACGTATTATTTTTAATAGTCCGTACTGTCCCACAGCTGGGCAAAGATTCCAACGGTCACTATTTTGCGCCCTTTCCTTCCCATTTTCTACCAATTTTAACTGTGAACTGTAACATCATATTACAGCTATTGACATCGAGTGCGAGGTTAAAAAGTACTTAACAGTTCCAAGGATAAAATGTTAACATACATCGCCAATATTTCTTAACCCAATATTTTAAAATATTTTGGAGTTTGTATTTCGATTTTTATGCGTTGTCCATTTTATAAAACACGTCTGGATAACGGAACAGACTGATCCTTCGTAGAGGGCAATTTGAATAGAAATTAAATCGGCCCGGTCCGTATACAATAATTTTGGTTATTTTTAATGGAATTAAAAAAAACTCGAGGTTGTACTGTCCCTTTTTCAGTGTTAACCAAATAAAGGAACATTACTATAGAAGGTTTTTGGGGTATTTCAGTGAATGGTTTATTCAATTTTTAGATAATTATGAGGAAGAATACACGAGGTCTTATCAATGAGTTTGTTTATCTTTTAGGGAAGGAAAACTCTCGTTTTTAATTTTCTTCGTTCCTATTACTAATTGGCAGACTAAGACCCTTATAGAATAACGTAGTGGGTTTTTATTTATACATGTTTATTTGATGTTTTGTTGGGCTGATCAGTTCGTGCTCGCATTACTTAGAAAAATGTAAAGAACAGCTGATTCCTTTTTCTTTTCTGAAATATTTTGTTCGTAAATTATGTCTTTGATTGATATCTGGTGCCTTTTGATTGACGGACTAGCTGTAGATTATGTCAAGATCAATTGAGTTACTTCAAACAAAATATTTAGATTGTAGAATATTAAATTGTCAAAGACATAAGTAAAAACATATCTAAATATATAAAAATCAATTGCTGTCGTTAGTCTCGCTAAAACTCGAGAACGGCTTGACCGATTTGGCTAGATCTTTTTTTTGTTTTGGTCGCCAGATTACAGGGTCATCAGTAATAGCTGCTGTCCGATTCTATGTATTAACTTGTCGCTGCGAACTGCGGCCGTCGGCAGATTCCAGCCAGTGATAGATCTTTTACCGTCCCTACTTGTTTCTACAATAATAATAAATTCAATAAACAGAGGGGCATAGAATTATTCGGGAAGGTTGGCATTCTAATCTGTTTTAAATGATATTATTGTTGATATTGATCGTTGCCGATATAAGATTGCGACTTTTATTGGATTCATGGCACTTAAGAAAACGGCCACAACGCTTTGTGGCCATGAACAAAAGCTATGACGCGTTCTGAGCCCTACTGATGCAACCACATCACGAAAGAACTTAAGGCACCTCGACGCAGATAGGTTAGTTTCGAAGGGGATGGCCATTCATGTTATATTCCTTAACCCTGCAGACAGCCCCGTCTCCGTCGTCGTGGTTAGAGGTATCCGAGAATATCAAAGCCATGTCTATTCAATATACTTATTTCAACAACGTGCTGAAGAAGCCACAGCGCGTTGTGAGCTGTTTTTTCGTTCAATGAGCGTTTTCGGCCTCGCGCTAGCCGAGTTCGGTCTGTGGATGGGTGACCATTTTAACATAATGAAATTAGGCTTGTCTAGAAGTGTTGTGTTACCCAGGTAATGGGTTGTGGAGGTCCGGTAGGCAGCCGCTCCACGAAAAATACTGGTATTTAGCTAAATCCGGTTTGACAATAGGTAAGTCCATCCCAATATAGTTGGGAAAAAGGCGGCAGATGATAAACTATAAACTTTGCTCGATACTCGTTTCAGTGTTTTTTGATATTCCTCACAGTTTCGGTTTGACCATCCACACACACTTTAAAAATTCACCCTGTATTTAAGATGCAGCGATTAATTTACCTAGATGATAATGAATGTGTTTAAACAATCAAGCCTACTGTTATTTTTGACATTAATAACGATCTTGTAAAACAGAAAAACAACTCTGGTTAGGTACCAACTGTGAAACATAAAATGTGATGAAAATGAACGAAATGGTCTGTAAAAAGTCATTGTGGTTTAATAAAGCTCGTTAGTTAAAACACAGTGATAATAATATTGCGTTGCATGTTTTGCAGTCTAATATTACGGAAATTTCAGCAACAAAATTCTTAAACAAACCCAAAACACAATTGATATNCATTATGGAAATTTCAGCAACAAAATTCTTAAACAAACCCAAAACACAATTGATATTATACATTCGAATCGGATTCGGAGTTCTGTAACAGATTACATTGAACATACACCCTTCCACCCAGTGGACTTTAAAACGACAGTATTAACTCCAGCAAATGTTGCCATCATGTCATTTCAATATTAGGATTGAATTGATTTCAATTTATGAATTGTAAACGATTTGGTGATTCGATTTCCCGCTTTGGTAATTTAGTGAATTTTGTTTGCCTGTAATTTTGTTTTAGTCGTCTATAATATCGATGAGTCATTGAGGAGCTCCTGGGTACATAACAGACGAGGACGGTTCGTGGAGGAGTGACCATTCATTACGTACCAAGACTCCTTCGTGCTTCGGAAAGCACGTTTAGCCGTTGGCCCCGACTGTCAATAGTAGATCTTTGATAGTCAGAAGCCACATGATCTGAGAGCAGTCTTGCGAAAAGGTACCGTATTACCCAGTAACAGGATAGTGGAGATCAGATAGGCAGGCGCTCCATGTAAAGTACTGCTGCATCCAGTTTAATAGGAACCCGACTTCAATACAGTTGGGAAAAAGGCTGCACCGATTGAATTAATATCGATGAGACATTGGCTAAAACTTGTGTTTATCTTGACTATATTTTAATATTTACTACCTATCCATCCAAAAGTGAGTTTGTTTTTTGAT
>NDFZ01001472.1:0-13898 GCA_002192655.3 Mamestra configurata | reverse complement strand
TAAGTCATGCCCAGAAGTCGGGTCTTAAAATAATAAATACGGTCTGTGACCAAAGCACTGTAAATGTTGGTGCTATAAAGGAATTAATAAGTGAAACAAAAGGAAAATAGCTAAGACAGCAAAAAGAATGGCGATATGACCATTTTGTAATCCATGGGAAAATTATAATACCATTATTTGATGTTCCTCATTTAATGAAAGGTATTAGAAATAATTTAATTACCAAAGACTTAGTGTATATGTCCAACAACACAGTAAAAATTGTAAAATGGGAGTACTTCCAAAAAGTGTATGCAGCCGATAAGTCATATGGTGAACTAAGATTATTAGATAAATTAACTGAAGAACATGTAAATCCAGACAAAATTAATAAAATGAGGGTCAAATCTGCAACACAAATATTTAGCCACAGCGTTGCTGTGGCTACCGAACATTTGTCGGCCAGGGGAGATCTACCCAATGATTGTAAACAATTAATTGAAATTACTTTGTTGTTGGACAACTTATTTGATTCGCTAAATATAAGTACATTTTATATTCCCAACGGAAAAATATATAAAGAGCCTATTAAAAGGCACTCGCCTCACCATGATTTATGGAGGCAAGCTAAATTAATTTTAAAAACTGTTAAATTTAGATATAATAAAACCACTGGAAACAAAACTCGATTAATCGAAACAAACATTCCATCTGTTACTAACTTAATTAAAACGATTGAAGGTATGGAAGCCATTTGGAATATTGTTTCCCAAAGATATCGTTTTGATTGCCTTTTAACAAGAAATTTTAATCAGGATCCAGTAGAANACCATGATTTATGGAGGCAAGCTAAATTAATTTTAAAAACTGTTAAATTTAGATATAATAAAACCACTGGAAACAAAACTCGATTAATCGAAACAAACATTCCATCTGTTACTAACTTAATTAAAACGATTGAAGGTATGGAAGCCATTTGGAATATTGTTTCCCAAAGATATCGTTTTGATTGCCTTTTAACAAGAAATTTTAATCAGGATCCAGTAGAAAACTTCTTTGGGAACATCAGAAGTTATGGGGCGAGAAATAATTCGCCCAACACAATATCATTTGAAGGTGCTTATAAAGCACTATTATTAAATAATTATAACTCGCCCCATTCAAGGAGGGCAAACTGTGAAGAAGACTCAAACAAATGTCTTCAAACTCTTGAGTTCTTCTTCACAGAAAAGCAAGATTGTAATACTGACACTTCTGATGATCCCAAAGAAAACGATATAATTGAACTTAATGAAGACGTTTTAAGTACTAATAGGGAAACTGATGCAGGTCAGAGGAATTACGTGTGTGGCTGGGTCCTGACGAAATGTCTAAAAAATATTGTAAAGAGTTGTCAAAACTGCAGGCAAAACCTTATCGATAAGGGAGACCAAAATAATAAAAATGCATTCATAAAAGCTAAAGAGTATAGTAACAAAAAATGGTTATGCTATCCTAGCGAAGAACTAGCAAATTGTTTTCATGACCTACAAAATTTAATAGTAGCATTTTTAAAAAAAAGTTTACCCGAAAAAAACTTAAAACGGAATATTATATAAACAGCAGATGTAATGGTCGATTTTCCATTTAGTTGCACTACGCACAAAGAAAAATTAAAAAAATATTTTATGAATACTTCCATAAATGTTATTATATACAGCTGGTGCAGATCGATTAATCGAATTTTGTCCGGAAAAGTAACCTATAATGGTGATGATAAATTTAAAATTGCTGCGCAAGAATATTATGACAAACATGAACATTATAAAAATAAAAAATAAAAGGTACATAACATTTAAACATTTGTTTATTTTTCCACCCTATTATTATAATTATTACCCTTTAGTAAATCGGTCCTGGCTTTGTTGTGGCAAAACTAAATAACGACCCTACAATACACTTAATTAAAAAAAAGTGTAGTGTAGAGTTTTAGTTAGTTTTGCTACAACATTAAACTTATAAAATTAATGGAATCTAACAAGTATATATAAATAAATATTATATATTATATTATATATATATATATAAATAAATATATATATATATAATATAATATATATTTTATATAATTTCCGGGGCCAATGTTCAGATGTCGCTAGTTGTCAAACGGGTTTGCTTGAAATTGCCTAGAGAGGGCTCTCTTTACCCTTTATATTATTATACTCTTTGCTGTAAGTCTAAAAACATTCCATACGGGAATTATACTCTGTTCTACAGAATTTTTACAGAAGAATCTAATATTTCACTACTCCAACCAAAGAAAGATCGTTGTGATTGTTGTGTTGCTTATGAAAACTGTGAAGGCGAAGAAAAAGAAAATAAGAAGCAAGAATATGATAAACATTTAAAAGAGAAAGACCTATGCCGATCAGAAAAAGTCAAGGATAAGGAAAATAAAGATGCAGTTGTCGCTGTTTATGACATGCAAGCTGTGTTCCAATGCCCCAAAGGGGATACCTCATTATTTTATTATGTAAGCAAGTTAAATGTCTTTAACTTCACTATATACAATCTGCATTCTAAAGATGTAGACTGTTATGTTTGGGATGAAGCTACAGCCAACAGGGGCGTTAATGATCTGGGCACCTGCGTATTTAAATATTTACAAAATCTCGCCCAAAATAACAGCACAGTGGATGTAATATTTTATACTGATAACTGTGTGGGCCAGCAAAAAAATAAAATGATGTTGTCCATGTACATGTTTGCTGTGCAACATTACCCAAACATAAAAACAATTACTCACAAATATTTAATTAAGGGACACACTCAAAACGAGGGTGACTCTGCACATTCCCTCATTGAAAGGCAGGTTAAAAAGCAAATCAGAAGTGGTCCAATGTACACTCCTGAGGCCTTTATTAGTGCAATCAAAGTTGCTAGATCAAAACCTACATCTTTTCGAGTAAATATAATGAATAATGATGATTTTCTCGATTGGAAAGGTGTCTGTTCTCAAATGGGTGTAAACGTAACAAAGGATGAAGAAGGAAACGCTATCAAATTTGCAGACTTAAAAGTTGTGAAAGTAGATAAAAATTATCCTAGAGCCATATTTTTTAAAACTTCTTATGAACAGCAAGAGTTTAAACAAGCAGAAGTGATAAGAAAGAAAAAATCTGTAGATGTTGAAGTGAAAAAAGCGTATGACGTAAAACCAGGATTAAATAAAAAGAAAAAAGACGGTTTGTTGGAGTTGATCAGAAAAAATGCCACTCCCAGATATTACGCTCCTTTTTATAACTCTCTTTAAAGTCTTAGTTTAAGCATTAAGTTGATTTTTTATATATTTTTTTAATTAGATACGTAAAGCTGGTTCTAGACGTGTGTAACGTGTAATGTAATCTACGCGTATGTATCTGCGTGTGGACGGCACTACGATAGTTACATGTAATGTTCGCAGTGCCGTCCACACGTAGAATTTGTTTTACATTACGCGTTACACACGTCTGGACCCGGTTTAAGTAAACATCTCAAGATAGTCCAAAAATTTGCTATGAACAATGTTAAAGTGATTTAAAGTTTATTTGAAAGTTATTGTTAAATTAGATAAGGCCAAAGTTATTTAAGTTTTCCTGAAAGTTATGTTGATTATTTTTTTCTTAAGTACCTAGTTAAGTTACCTACAGTAAATGTTGTGTCTATTCAACTATAAATTAAAAGGCTGATGATAAAGATAAGTGTTTTCAATAATGACTTAATTTCATTAAAAACTCATTTGAATAAATTACTAATTATCAATATAGACTTATGTTTAAATAATACAAAAAAAATATTATTCTTTATCTGTAATAACGTCACAAGAGATACCCTATTGCTGAAAACTTGAAATTATAACAAAAGTTCTTGCATTTTAGTCTTGTATTTTAGTTTTACATTGAGACTGATAAATCAGAAGAAGATTTAACGTAGTCAATGTTTCAATATATACCGTAATATATATTTATTTATTTTTTAAACTTTTAAATCATCATACCCAAAACTTGCACTTTTTGAATTATGTCAAGCTTCTCGCAAACAAGCGACCTGTCATCATTGGGGATGTTAAGTTCCTTTCTCAGTAATTTTTCATAAAAAATGTATTCTGTATGGCTCCTCCATCTGAAACTCGACCATTTGTACCAACTTCACACCATATAAATTCATAGTTGGCATTTGCACAAGCCATTAGCACAATGCTATTGAAATTCTTGTAATTCCAAAAATAGGAACCACTACCTGGAGGTGGTATTATCCTTATATGCTTTCCGTCTATAGCCCCTTAACAATTAGGAAACTGCCATCTTTCTTCAAAGTCCTTTGCGATTTTCCTCCATTCTTCTTCAGTATCTGGCATCTGTAACAAAAACATTTTTTTTTTCAGATGAGCGATGATGAAACTGAAACCAATGTATCAATGAATGTGCCATCGCCACTTTCACAAAGTAGTGTGGCTTCATCGTCAAGGACTCAAACAAGAAAAACCAAAGCCCAAGCTGACAATGTTCTAACAAAGATAGCAAAGAAATTGGAAGAACCTCTACAAGTGAAACAGCAATATGACTCATTTGGTGAACATATTGCAGAAAAATTAAGAAATTTGCCGGCAATGATGGCTACATACTGCCAAAAAATAATTAATGATGCGATATTCATGGCTGAGACCAACAATTTAACTATTCATTTGCACATTGTAGACACTCATTTGAACCAGAACAATGCAAATAATTCGCAAATATATATGAATCTGCCAAACCAGAAGAATGACAATTCTGTTTTTGTGAATAATTCAGTAAATGAGCCTGGATCTTCACAACAGCACCATAATTTATTGTATGAAGCATTTGTTACCGCTATAGGCGACACAGATTCAGACAACACTAAATAATTACTTTTAAATATGTTACTTTTACTCTAATAAATGATTGTAATACTCGATAATAAAAATACTAAATACACATTGTATTATTTACTTACCTTCATATAACTCTTCAAAACCGTTATGATTGCCTTGCAAGTTTCTGGAATAATGGTTCCCAGGCACTGTGCAGAAATTGCAGTTTCAAATATCAGATTTTAATATGTCGTTCCTGAGGCTAAAAAACGAAGTGTAGCACATAGCCTTTCGTGAGCAGTTATGGCTTGCCTCATATTAGTATTTTGTTTTTTTATTATTGGCGTCCCTAGTCCAAGTAATTTGAAATACGTCTGTTCGTCCATTCTTAAGAAGTTTCTCCAATCAGTGGGCTCTAGAGACAATTCAGACAATAAGTTGGTATGTGTAAAAGTATTTTTTGTTTCAACCAATCCTTCATCCACTTTCTCTTAGGTTTTTTTTTGTCTTTTTAATAAAATACACACAGCTGCTGCCACCAGTAAAGTATTGTTATCCATAGTATTATTTATTTCCGTTCCGTACGATAGCAAAGTTCGAAGTGACGCCATGCATCCAAATGGAAGTATTGTGAATGGTACCGTATCTGGATAAATTTTCATTTGGAGTGCATCCAAAAGGAAGTCTACTAAATGGACGTATCGTCAGTGGTAGCCTTAAGTATGTTATTTAGCTTTTTTTTGGTACAGATTTTTTGGTATGTCTAAGATAATGTTCTATTTTTTGTGATTTAAAATTTGCTGATCACATTGTGTAGCTTATTTTCTAGAAATAAGCATAAAATTATAATTTATCTTCTGTATTAAGTATTTTTATTTTTTTGGGTTTGATAGAAGAGTTTTCGAGAAACTCTATTTATGACATTAAATAATTTTGTTATTTCACTTGTAACGAAGTTTCATTTTCCTGATAATATTGATTTATTTGCCGGATTTTATAATTAAACTAAAAATTCTGAACTGTTGATATAATTAAACATTTTTAGTCTCATCTTCTTGCTATCAACATTTTTTTAAATTTTTATTATTTATATAATTTCGGCTAAAAATAGCGCATTATGTAATCGGCTTTAGGAACATTATACGTTACTTGCGCGTTACTTCTACGTTACCGTAATATAGAAGTGTCTTGTTACTCTATGTTACTAAGTGGCAAAATCTACGGCCTTACCCATATGCGGCGAAAAGAGAAGCTATCATGAATTT
The DNA here is from genome assembly GCA_002192655.3 of Mamestra configurata. NCBI lineage: Eukaryota > Metazoa > Arthropoda > Insecta > Lepidoptera > Noctuidae > Mamestra > Mamestra configurata. The sequence goes on along the minus strand of NDFZ01001472.1, from coordinate 7,802 downwards.
TATCAACACGATACCATGCCAAGAACCACATTATTGTAGAGGAAACACTAGAAGGTTGTATTTGCCGTCAGAATTATCAATAAATAAGTTACACAAAGAATATAATTCGAAAGTTGATGATGACCTGAAAGTGAAGAAGTCTTATTTCAGGCATGTATTCAATACAAAATATAACCTTTCGTTTGGTACTCCGCGTACCGACGTTTGTGCAACTTGTATAAAATTCAACGAACAAATGAAAAGTGAGAAAGACACTAGTAAAAAAAAAATTTATGGTAGCCCAAAGGCTACATAAATTAAGAGCGCGTAATCGATTGGCACCGAAAACTTCATGTTTCCGACTTTTTTCCTGAGCTATATCGGAATGATGTGAGCAGATTAATCAAAGAATATTACGGCTTTAGGAAGTTTGTCTTGATTTAGTGCACTACATGGGAAAAATATAATTTTTAATAATAGTTATTTAAAGAGAAGACAATCCCTTCACAGCGTTTTACGAAAATACACGTCAGAGTTATTTTTCAGGACGAATACAACCATTGTAATGTGCTAAAATGTTTTATTTTTTGCGTTTGACCAACAGAATATATAGTCTCAAAGTGCACTACATAGCCTTTTTTTGAAAATATGGCTATATAATATCAAAAAAACAATATTTAAAAAATACAAAATCGGCTNTATATAGTCTCAAAGTGCACTACATAGCCTTTTTTTGAAAATATGGCTATATAATATCAAAAAAAAAATATTTAAAAAAAATGTTAAAGTGAGCCACTTTAACATTTTTTTTACCAGTATTTAAATAGAACCATAACAAATAAATTCATTTTATAAAACTTAAGGTATTGTTCAATATAGTTTTTTTTTCAGACAGTTTTATCAACTTATTAATTTTACGCGATTATTTTAAAAACACTATAAATTCTCGCGCACAATCGTTTGCCGATCAGTGCGTGCCGGCCGGGTCCTCCCAGCGACAGGACGTATCGCTTTCTCCCGCCCGCCTGCAGCTCGCTCGCGTATCTTGAAAAACGTAATCTACAGATAATATCATTATTTAAATATCAAATGGCGTAATCATAAATAATAGTAACAATTTTATATTTAGTGTATTTTTTTTTTCAGAAATGGATAATAAACGAAAATTATTTGGAAGTAGAAAAAATAAAACGTTAGCTTTCGTCAGGCAAGCAAAAAGGTGAGTTAAACTTTTATAGGCTTTTTAACCGACTTTCAAAAAAAGAATAGGTTCTTGTATGTTTCTTAAAACTGTATGTATTTTTTTTTTGTTTGGTCATCGATTTCTCCGCCAGTTAAGAGACCGATTTTCAGTTTTTTTTCTATTATTGGAATTATGTATAGGTACGGTCAATATTCACAGTTACCTAACTTATCAAATAGTCCGTGACATATTAGACGTCCGTAATTCTCAATTTAATTTTACTATTTATTTGTGTTTGAAATCAGTTTATTTACTTATTTTACTAGTTATTATTGCAAATGTCCGCATTTAGGCTTTTTCTTTCAGACAAAAAAGATGTCAAGGAGAAGAGTCAAGGTCAAACTACGATGACACGGGTGATGTAAGTTTTTAGTTAGCAGACCAAATAGACCAGTCAAATTAGCATCAAAATATAGGTGAATCTCGACTTTAACGTACTTTCCGAGGTACGGCGGAATCTCAGTATAATTTAGTTTTAATTTTTGTGAAGTTTCACCTTGAATAACTGCAGACATGAGATTTAATGAGACTTTTCACACACCATTGAGAGCATATAATTGAAGGTGTATACGAGATTTCAACCTATTATCTCTCATTATTAAGTGAAACGCTAATTTGACTGGGCTAAAACAGTTACTTGTCAAATAATAAAAAGGATAAATATAACACGTTCCTTTTACAACATGTATTTGTTCTAGGTTGCCACGTCAGATACCATAAAGACAGATCTAAACGCACAGACTAAAGAAACCCCAAAAAGCTCTAATTTAGAAACTACCGAGAATGTGTGTAGTTAAGTACCTACTAATAATTTTTTGAGTATTATAACTCACTTATATATAAATACTTATTTTCCCGCCTTAATCTTATGTTTTATTCTAGGATGTCTTTTCATCATTAATAGACGATCTCCAATTACCAGAAAATGCTGGAATGCAAAGTGCTGTAGAGGAATCAAACGATATTGAAGAACTTGTAAGTATCTTTCTTTCACAGTTCATTTATTTATTCAAACAATAAACATTGTGTAGAATATTCACTAGGTACATAATAATTACAGTAAAATTGTCACATGCAAAACAATTTGAAGCTAAAGTATAGTAAAACATCAAGTCAATCAATTAAAAGATGTCTATAAATAAATAAATGTCAGAAAGTATGTCAGATATAATGTCAAATGTACGCTATGTCAGATGATTAGTCAAAGTCAAAGTCTAGAAGTCAAAAATTAATTAAATTAAAAGCTTGTTCAATGTTAATATTATAATCAATTATTTTTATCATTTGACATAAAATCTGACACTGAGTATAAACACTTTTCCAACAAGAAGGCTTTTAATTTGGTTTTGAATAGGTGAGGGCTATAAATTAATAACTTTAAATTAGTTGGTAACCTGTTAAACAATTCTACTGCTTGGTACCCGGAGCAATGCTTAGCTACATTAAAATTTGGTGCCATCTTGTGTTTAAACTCCTTCCTTCTTGTACTTTCTCTTATTTTACGTTCCTCATGTGATTCATACTGATGAATATACTTAGCAAAGTGATTTAATATAACTAATATGTATAAACTTGGTACTGTTAAAATTTCTAATTCTTCAAAATGCTCTCTGCATGAGTCTCTTTGTGAAATCCTTACAATAGTCCTTATGGCACGTTTCTGTAAGATAAACGCCTTCTGCCAGTTATAACTGTAGCTATTACCCCACAGCATGATGCTGTATCTCAATCTAGATTCTACCAGTGCATAGTATATAGCCTTTAGTTGCTTAAGATCCAAAATATCTCTAAGGCTCCTGAGTGCATAGCATGTTGATGAAATAGAAGAGTCAACAGCAGCTAGCTCTTGTTTCCAATTTAAATTTACATCTATGTTAATACCTAAGAATTTGACTTTGTCTACTGATTCAATTTTATCTCCTTTGATTTGTACATCTAAATTGTCATTATTGCGAGTTGTAGTCTTGAATAAGATAATGTTAGTTTTACTAGCATTTAGTAAAAGGCTATTGGCTGAAAACCAATCGCAAAGATTTTCGAGGCACTTATTTACAGTTTTGGTCAATTCTTTTAGATCATTTGCCCCAATTATTATATTTGTATCATCTGCAAAGACAACGAGTCTTACATCGGGCTGAACGTTATACATGAAGTTTATCAAGTCACTTGTGAATATAATAAAAAGTATTGGTCCTAAAATTGAGCCTTGGGGTACACCACGTTGTATGTTTGTAATCTTAGACGTGTATGCGACTTCGTGATTTGTTTCATCGATGCTTTTTATTTCGACAAACATTCGTCTATTTTGTAAGTAGGATTTCAAAAGTAGTAAAGACTTTCCTCTGATACCATAATATTCAAGTTTTGTTAGTAATAGTTCATGTGATGATGTTCATGATGATTGTTTTTGTAATATTATTGAGACAATTTAGTATCTGTGTTACCTATGTTACCTGGTACTCCGTACAAAAACACGATAACAACGCGGCACTACCGCGTATGGATTATAATTTGCTCATAAATGATTGCGTACTTAGTGTCACTCGGTGTCCAACTAGTTGACTTTTTAAAATATTTTTGGGACAAAATATAACATGGTGTAAAACCATTGGAATCGTTTCACTTATTCTGAACAAATTATATTCAGGTTTCGCATAATATACATAAAATAATTTTGTTTATGTACCAATATGGTATTGTCAAATCAAATATTTCAGTCAGTTCACCATTCCGAATTGAAGGTCGAAGAATTGTCGACTTCAATTACTTTTTTGAACAAGTTAAAGTATTATCTGATCACAACCCTGGTTTTGGCTGTACAATAAGCAACATAAACATTATAAAAGAGAAGCTTAATGGCTTGGAGTCAGTCATATATTTTCAGTGTAACATGTGCAATCAAAAATTTGAAATAAATTTGAATTTACTCGATCATGTCTATAAATCATGCTGCGGTGACTGGTACGATGTTGATTGGATGTGGACGAACTAACCTTAATGAGCTATTAACATGTGGATCTGCCAAAATTGAATCAAAAAACATATGACACGTGTCATAATGACGTGTCCAATTGGTGGGCAGTTGCTGCAGAAAGCAGCATGAAAGAGGCAGCTAAAGAAGAGGCCAAACTAGCCATTGAAAATGGTGAAACCATTGATGGAATTCCTGCTATCACAGTTGTTGCTGATGCGTGCTGGTCAAAAAGGTCCTACAGAAATAATTATGCAGCAGCATCGGGTGCAGCTGCAATTATTGGTTTCAAAACTGGGAAAGTTTTGTTCATGAATGTGAAAAATAAATATTGCATGGTATGCGCCCGAGCAATATTAAAAAAGCGGCCGCCATCCATCCATCAGTGCAGTCGAAACCATGCAGGATCCTCCACAAGCATGGAACAAACGAGCATAGTGGAGGGATTCAAAACTTCAGTGAATACTCACAATCTTATATACAGGGTAAGCCAGAAAGGCGTACGATTTTAAAAACACTCTTGCGTTTGAAGCTTTAGAGAGGGGACTGCGCGGGTGGTGGGGTTAAGTAGCTCGGTTCTCGGAAATTTAGTCGCGATGGATCACTTCACCGGAGCGCAACGTGCATTCTGCGTTAAACATTATTACAAAAATCGCGATTCGTGCGCTATTGTTCGGCGTTTATTTCGGCGTGAGTTTGGATTACATGACCTAAATCAGTGTCCGAAAGAAAGTGTGATTCGATCGTGGGTCAGAAAGTTCGAAGATACTGGTTCGACTCTCAAACAGAAGCCTGCGGGACGCCCAAGGTCAACAAAAACGGAAGACACAATTGAACAAGTTAGAGCTTCAGTTCAACGTAATCCTGCTCTATCGACTCGAAAGCGTTCAGCCGAACTTGTGGTATCCAGAACATCTTTGCGTCGCATTTTGTTGAAAGATCTGAAATTGCACCCGTATAAAATTCAACTTGTACAGGAATTACAGCCAAATGATCCAATTTTACGACGAGCTTTTGTTGAAACAATGTTGGAACGCTTTCGGAGTTTCAACAATATTTTGTTCTCCGACGAAGCCCATTTTCACATAAATGGGCATGTGAATAAACAGAATTGCCGTTACTGGGCTGCAGAGAACCCAACTGCAAAACATCAAAAGCCTCTGCATTTGCAGAAAGTAACCGTTTGGGCGGCCATGTCAGCGCACGGAATTATCGGACCCTACTTCTACGAAAATCGACAAGGCCAATCTGTCACTGTAAATTCTGACCGATACATAGCCATGTTAAGGGATTTTTTCTTTCCACAACTGCAACAATTTGAAGCCTATAATCGTGCGACATGGTTTCAACAAGAAGGCGCGACATGCCATACAGCTAATGCCTCTTTGGCGGTCGTAAACGAGATGTTTGCTGGGAAACTGATATCGCGCCGAGGTGACATTGCATGGCCTCCTAGAAGTCCGGACCTAACGCCACCGGACTTTTTTTTTGTGGGGATACCTAAAAAGTAGAGTCTACTCCAATAACCCAGCCACGATTAACCAGTTGAAGACCAATATCCGGGAAGAAATGGCAGCTATTCCCCGTGCAATGTGCCAGCGAGTTTTTACCAATTTGAGGTTCAGATTCGAAGAATGTTTGCAGCGGGATGGTGCACACCTGGATGACGTAATTTTTAAGAAATGATTTTCCCAGATGTCAATTTTTATAGAAATAAAAATTTGTATGTGAATTGTACTAAGTTTTTTTTTAATCATTTTTTCAAATTCGCAATTCTTTCTGTCCCACCCTGTATAACACACTTATAGCCGATGGAGACGCAAGCACATACAAAAAAATATTGGAAAGCAGGCCATACCCTAATGTGCAAGTGCAAAAAATTGTATGTTCAAACCACTTACTCAGAAATTACGGCAGTAAACTCATGCAGCTTCAAAAGGATACATCGATTCCACTTTCCGAAAGAAGACTCCTAACAATGGAACGAATCACTCGACTTCGTACAGCTGTAAGAGCTGCAGCTCGATTTCGTAATTCTCAGAATACCAATGGTTCCAACAAAATTATAAATTTAAAGGATGATATTCTGAACAGCCCAAAGCATATTTTGGGAGATCATAGTGCCTGTGAGGAATATTATTGTTCAGATGAAAAAAAAAACAGCTCAATCTTGTTCCATCGGCGAAAACTCTTTTAAAAAAATTAATGGTCCACACAACACAAATTGCATTAAATTCAAAAAGCTTGCTCTATAATGTGAATAGCAATCGTGCCGAACAATTTAATAGCATTGTTGCAAAACACGTTGGTGGAAAACGAATAAATTTTTCTTTGAAAAATTCGTAAACAGCTAGGTGTCACGCTGCGGTTGTAGCATTTTACAGTGGCAAAGTATAGTTTGTACAAAACTAACTTTGAGAAAAGTCCCAGGAAAACAATAAAGCTGCTGGAGTTGAGACGTTCCAAGGTTAACTGTAACCGTAGTTATAAAACAGGCTGTAAAAAAAAATGTGTTCCTGAACGATAGAGACGACTATGGCGAAAGTTGCCAAAAACCGGATATGACGCCAGAACAATATGAGATAGGGAAAAGTTTGTTTCTGAACAATTTGAAAGGCCTGGTAGAAAAGCGGCATGAGGTTGAACGGGACACAGTTCTGCAAGCTGAAAGCGCATTATGGCTGGAGCTACGAAGATGCCTCTTAACAGCCTCATCTTTTAGCAAGGTAGGTACATATATTTTACGAAATATGAAAGAGAAGGCAAAAATACTAACATGATTATAATACCAACATTGTACTTACACTTAGTTCGCAATGAACGTTTTGACTTTAACTTGTATTATAAATATAATTTACAGTAATTACTTTTTAGGTTTGCAAGAGGCGATGTAATATCAGCTCTGCACCACTCGTGAAGTCTCTCATTTATTCATATTCCTTGAATAACGTGCCAGCAATTGAATACGGCAAAAATAACGAAAAAACTGCTATAGAGCAGCTAGAGCGTTATGAAGGTATCGTCGTGCAAAAATGCGGACTTTTCATTGACCAGAATCATTTTTTCTTGGGAGCGTCCCCTGATGGTCTGTTTGATGAAGGAATCATCGAAATCAAATGTCCATATTCGGCGCGTAATATGAGTGCTGAACAGGCGATCATACAAAAAAAAACAAATTTTGGAAAGTTGATGGATCTATAAATACCAAACTGGTACTTTCAAATCCAAGGACAGCTACATATCAGGTGAGAATCCATATCACTTCATCTCTCTGGTATATTATAAATTTAGTTATGTTGTCCACAGCATGTCCTTTCTGACGTGTATATCCAACTCACTGTAACTCGAGTTACAGTGTTTTAGCTTAATAGCGCTCATCCGTTTTTTTAAGGTTATTACATATCCCTATGTTAAAAGTTTTTTTATTTTATAGCACATCTAAGAAGATATGGAACTATAATAAACACTGTATTTTACTTTTATTTATGGTTTAGTTTGGCATAACACTGTGATTCAAGTTACAGTGTTATGGCCAGAAAAATCATGAAGTTTTCTGAGATACAGTGTTGTGGCTGAGCAGAGTGACCAGTATGGTCTGATACTTCGCGA
>NDFZ01001470.1:0-13894 GCA_002192655.3 Mamestra configurata | reverse complement strand
TTGACGATGCTGCTGCAGATGGCCGCCAGGTTCACCGCAGATTTCCTCGGACAAATGACAGCAGTCGAGAGGATTCTAGAGTACACCAAGTTACCCACAGAGGAATTTATGGAGCAAGGATGTAAGGACATTGTTATTGTGCCTAGAACAAGTCATTTCATAAAAATATGACTATAATCTAGTCAGTTAAAATTACTTGAAATGAAAGTTCTTTGGTATTCCTTTCGAATCTGCAACCTATGCTACATTTGAGTTTTCGTTTCCAGCAACACATCCACCAAAAGAATGGCCTTCAACTGGTAATGTGGTGTTTTCAAACGTGTACCTCAACTATTCAGCCGACGACCCACCCGTGCTGAAAAATTTGAACTTTGAAATTACGAATGGATGGAAGGTAACAACACTACATTCTGTACGACTTAAATAAACTGAATGACTGTGATTATATTTTAACTAAAAATGTTTATAGGTTGGTGTGGTGGGCAGAACTGGAGCTGGTAAATCATCACTGATAGCAGCCCTATTCCGGCTTAGTGATATAACAGGTAGCATCAAAATTGACGGCCTGGATACGCAAGGAATAGCCAAAAAGGTACCTTACCAATAACATTTTATAAAAGAATTCATGGAATTTGTTATAGTATTAAGGCTTCGTCACGCAATATTGAGAGACGGTCCATTAATTGACAAGAGGCTCATCAACTACAATGTATTATCTATTAATGGAAATTCAAAATATTCAACATCAACAAGTTTGTGCAGGGACCATTATCAAGTTCAGGAGTGTAAGTTATTTTTTAATTTGTAACATTGATGCAGCGATAACTTTTTATGTTTCCAGCTTTTGAGATCGAAAATATCAATAATTCCACAAGAGCCAGTGTTGTTCTCTGCTACACTACGGTATAATCTGGATCCGTTCAACGACTACAGTGACGATGATATTTGGAGAGCGTTGGAGCAGGTACGATTAATTAAATTATATCTTGAACAGAAACTCGGCACCTGCAAAGTAAACTAATTACTGAACGAATTTATCATTGAAGGTGGAGCTCAAAGAGGTTATTCCGGCACTAGATTATAAAGTGTCTGAAGGAGGGAGTAACTTTTCGATGGGACAACGTCAGCTGGTATGCTTGGCGCGCGCCATCCTACGATCAAATAAAATTCTCATCATGGATGAAGCCACCGCTAACGTCGATCCTCAGTAAGTTTATAAAGGAAAATCCTGTTTTAATATCGAATGTTTCCAACCAAACTGTTTTTAAAATACGCTTGAGGAAATCAAATTATTGTTGATCCAATCCTTTAATGACTCAAATTAATACAGCCTTGTGAAAATTTGAAAATAAGCGAAGTTATTAAGTTTTGTATGATTCATACGCATCCAAGCTTCACACTAATATCGACTGAATATAATCAATACACAAATTAATTATACATTTCTCCATTGCAGAACGGACGCTTTGATCCAGAAGACGATCCGTCGCCAGTTCGCGTCGTGCACGGTGCTCACCATCGCGCATCGTCTGAACACCATCATGGACTCGGACCGCGTGCTGGTCATGGACCAGGGCGAGGCCGCCGAGTTTGACCACCCACACATCCTACTCAGCAACCCCAACAGCAAGTTCTCCTCCATGGTCAAAGAAACAGGAGATAGCATGTACAAGATTTTGTTCGAAGTCGCCAAAACCAAATATGATAGTGATAACAAAGAAGCTTAGTAAATTATTAGTTCATCGTCATCATCATTCACTTCCTACCCCAATTTACTTGGGGTTGGCTCAACATGTCTTTTAATTAATTATTAGTTAAGCGTTATATATTATTTATATTTTTATTGGTGTTTTCATTGCTTAAATATTCCTAGCAACGCTCATGCAACATCCCTGGGTGATAAGCTTAATTATGAGTTCGAACTTTATTGCCTAACCGTTCAATTTTCCAGGCATTAGATACCAAAGCCACGAGATCAGCCTTAAAAACAAATATTTTGCCTACATCTTGTGTTTTATTGATATCTAATCAATGACGGAAGATTGAAACAAATAAAGAAAACATGCATATTAATTACAAAAAAATAGAATGCATGCGGAGAATTCCATTTTTAGTTTATGCCATTCCAACATAAACGAGGCCTACACACATGTACTTGAGTATATAATGAATGGCAGTTCGTACTACATTAGCAGGTGAGGAAGTATTTAACCTCAAGCGCAAGCCGTTCCTCGCCTGAAACTGTTTTGTAAATACAATCTAACTTTCCCTGCTTTAGTTACGCAGTAGCAAACTTCGTACCCGTTCAATGGTTATAATGGTATGTATACTTTACCTTTACGTTTAGTTTCAGTTCACATATTTAAGCAAAACTGAGCAAAACTCTCTCTGCAACTACGATTTTATTTTTTTATTATACATCGATACTATCCATACTCCATACTTAATCTTATAAATGCGAAAGTAACTCTGTTTGTCTGTGTGTCACGCNTACTCCATACTTAATCTTATAAATGCGAAAGTAACTCTGTTTGTCTGTGTGTCACGCAATCACGCCTAAACCACTGAACTGATTTAAATGAAATTTGGTACAGAGATAATCTAGAGTCTGAGAAAGGACATAGGCTACACATATACTACACTATACTTTTAAATGCGAAAAAGGGCTATAAGGGGTTGAAATAGGGGATGAAAGTTTGAATGGGGAATCAATAATCGCTTAACCGATTTTGATAAAATTTGGTATGGAGATATTTGAGTCCCGGGAAAGGACATAGTATAGTTTTTATATCAGAAATCATCCTTTAAGGGGGTGAATGTTTATGTATGGAGAATCAATAAAATTAAGTAATCGCTAAACTGATTTAGATGAAATTTGGTACGGAGATATTTTGAGTCCCGGGAAAGGGCATAGGATAGTTTTTATCTCAGAAATCATCCTTTAAGGGGGTGAATGTTTGTATGGAGAATCAATAAAATTAAGGAATCGCTAAACTGATTTAGATGAAATTTGGGACGGAGATATTTTGAGTTCCGGGAAAGGGCATAGAATAGTTTTTATCTCAGAAATCATCCTTTAAGGGGGTGAATGTTTATATGGAGAATCAATAAAATTAAGTAATCGCTAAACTGATTTAGATGAAATTTGGTACGGAGATATTTTGAGTCCCGGGAAAGGGCATAGGATAGTTTTATCTCAGAAATCATCCTTTAAGGGGGTGAAAAGAGGGGTGAATTTTTGTATGGGGAATCAATAATCGCTAAACCGATTTAGATGGAATTTGGTATGGATATAGATTCGACCTTGGAGAAGGATATACGCTACCTTTTGTTGCGAAAAAAGGGCTTGAAGGGGTTGAAATAGTGGATGAAAGTTTGTATGGGAGTACGTCATTATTGAAGATAGAACCATGAACCTTTGTATTTTGGAACTTAATAAAATATATAACCATATGTTCAAGCGTTTTTGAAAAATGAGTATGTTAAAAAAAATGGCTGCCAAAGTAACTATTCCACGCGTACGAAGTCGCGGGCAAAAGCTAGTAGTACATAAGTAGGTAGACTTATGACTTATGTAGCAATCAAACTATTTCTTACCTTATCTTTATAAAGAATAAATAGAAAGTAGCGTTATTCGCTAATATTAGTTACAGTAGCAATTAATTTAAAAAAGAGGGGCTGCTTATCTTGTGTTCATTAGTCCCGGGTACTGTATCGGCAGCAACAGGGTTATAATCAAAGTGTAGTAAATTCTATAAAGAATGAGCAAAATACCTATGGTTTATTTATATTCTGTTTAACTTACCTCAAAATGTCATTCAAGTAAACCAAAATAACACAAGGAAAACATCCTAAATATGTGTAAATAAAACAGCTTCACAAAACTTAAGATGAAATAAAATGGCATATATTGGGACTACCGTATAGATGTTGATTCACGAACATGGGATGCTGCGACGAGCCGGACCCATGTTGTGTTACGTCTATGTTTGGGTTCGGTAGTAGGCCTTACTTGCTGTTCGCGACTATTTCGCTGCTCATCATCATCATGTACCTCTCGGTGGCGCTGTACCGGTGCGGTGGCGCAGGGAGGACTGCGAGGTCAGCCCGGTCAGCTTGTGGCAGACGACGACAATAACACTGCTGAAGCGTAAGTGAATAGTAATTTATCATCATTACAAGACCAGTACCTACTCAATTTAATCTACTAGGCATATTAAGTGTATAATAAGAGTGTCATAGGTGTATAATGAGTTAGCATAAGTGGTATAATACGAGCAAATATCTTAAAAAAAAACTGCTAGTTTTGATGGCCCGTGCTGATCTCATTTATTTTGTACTTGAATGGCTCGCCCTGGCTTCGCCCGGATGTATTTTGTTTTTCACTTTTTTTATACTAACCTCGCCCTTACAATTTTATTACGAACACAACAAAAAAATATTATTTAAATCGTTCAAGTCCTTTTCAAGTTATGGTGTGACCAAGGGAAACAGGGATTCAGTTTTATATACGAGTACTAGCTTTTGCTCGCGACTTCGTACGCGCATATCCTGTTTTTTCCCGGTCCCGTAGGAATTTCGGGAAATCCTCCCACTCCAACCCAAATTACAGCTTTCTACGAGAAGTAGTTTCGGCTGTGCCTTGTCGGTCAGTCAGTCAATCACTCAGTCACCAGTAACGGAAGAGTTATATTTATAGATAAAGACTAGCTTCTTCTGTCAGCGGCTTCACCCGCGGGAATGTCTGAATTGTTACAAGGGAACATACTCCTGGGATATTTATATATGTGCTATTCTGTCCAGCCGTTCTGGCGTGAGTGAGTAACAATCATCTATCCATCCATTATAATAGTTGTATGATTTACGCAGACGAACTTACAGAGCATTTTTGTTGTTCTTAAACTCCAAAGTAGGGAACAGCTGTATTTGCAAGAGCAAGTGAATAAAAATGGATTTTTGTAAAAATACGTTAATACATAAAAGTCATTAGAAGGCCCCGGGAATCCGCTGGATGCGACGCCCAGGACCGGTCGATGTGCCGCCCACTTGGGGGAGGCCTATATCCAGCAGTGGACGTCTTTCGGCTGAAATTATGATGCTATTTATATAAAGCTTAAGTATTAAGATTATGTATACTCGGCCGAAAAAGCAATGGCTATTGTAGTACATAAATAAGTACATCTATTTTCTACATTTTGCGGGCTACGTTTTGCTGATGCTCAATCCATCTCACTGCGTGGATGAGTTTAGCTTGCTATTGTTCAGTGTTTGATAGAGGTAATGTTTCCGAAGTGGAATGTTACACGTGTTGCTTCTTGCTGGTTACCTGACCAATTCCCGGACCCTAAACTTACTTTGCAGGACATATTTTGAGCCCCGAAATGTGTTATCTAAGAAGAATATTATGCATCCTCTTTATGTGTTAGATAAAAAGAGTAAGTTATTACCCGGAAAATATATGCCTGTCAATTTGAAGTTCTGATGTCAACTTTGGCAAATGTGACCCAAAAATTATGGAGTCTCTAAAATATCGCAACATGAAAGAAATAAAATAACAAGCAGACTAAATAGGCAAGAACTATGATGCATAGTACCTACAGTGTAAGATGGGTTGTTGCTCCGGCTGTACTGACACCGGTTGGGAGGTGTTCTATGATGACCACAAGCATCATGGAATTGTGCTAGTCCTACTATTCATCGCACTAGCGTTAGCTTATAAACTGTATCAGTGCCGAAGTCTCAATCGCGGCAATCGGGGCTGGTTTTTTTAAAACGATATAAGGTACAATTCAAAACAATGAAGTAACACAACATTTTATAATTTATTAATTTAATGTTGTAACAATACTATACTAAAAACTTCCTGTAATGCTCGATTCTAACGTACCTAACTTATAAATAAATATATACAAGTTTATTCTAATAGTAAGTTTGGGCGTATTTGTTCATCTCGCGTTCTCTTTCAGATTGCTTTGGAAGTAAGCGTCCTTGGCCACTTGGAAGAGGTTTGCGCTGTTCTTCTCGCCGGTCTCGCGCACCATGGAAGAGAAGTGGCTGTTGGGGTCGGAAAGCAGCACGTAGGGGTGGTCGTACTCCGCCACCTCGCCGCTGCTCATCACCAGCACCCTGTCCGAGTCCATGATAGTGTTGAGTCTGTGAGCTATCGTCAGCACTGTGCACGACACGAACTGACGCCGTATCGTCTCCTGGATGAAGTTGTCCGTCCTGCAACAAACCCGAACGTCAATCTCTGCCGCACTGATGTTAACTATGCATGTAATTCTCCAAATACTCACTGAGGATCTACGTTCGCCGTAGCCTCGTCCATAATTAATATCTGATTGGATCTCAGCACGGCGCGCGCCAAGCACATCAACTGTCGCTGCCCCACTGAGAAATTAGAGCCGCCCTCCGTTACCTTGAAGTCCAGCGAAGTAATAGCCGACTTCAAGTCAACCTGTAATATTCAAATGTCATAAAAATCGCAATAAACAATAATGAAACACAGGCAAGTTGTTTTGTTGAGTCTGACCTGTTCGAGGGCCCGCCAGAGTTCCTCGTCGCTGTAGATGTTGAACGGATCCAAATTGTATCTAATTGTTGCAGAGAATAGGATCGGCTCTTGAGGAATAATTGAAATTTTCGATCGCAGTCCCTGCAAATAACCATAAGTTAGAAAATAATGGCCGCTTACACGGACTCGCATAGTAATACCGAAACCGTGAAATTCGTACCTGTCTCGAAATCATGGAAGCATCGAGTCCGTCAATCGATATGGTTCCGTCGAGGTAGGCGAATCTGAATAACGCAGATATCAAGGAAGATTTGCCGGCGCCCGTTCGTCCCACGATGCCGACCTAAACCAATGAACAAGTAAGTGTATTATATAACTATATAGTATTTAGGAAAGTACTGTTTCACATATTTGATCGCAGAGTGAGTACAACATACCTTATGTCCACTTTCGACTACTATGTTCAAGTTCTTAAGTACTGGGTCCTCGTTTGGCGCGTATCGTAGGGAAACGTTTTGGAATTCAACTCTGCCTTTAGACGGCCAATTAGGCGGCATGGCGATTTCTGTAAAAAGAAACAAAGATATACAACTGATATATGTAGACAACTCTTGACATTATTCATTCCAATTTATACCGACCTTATGGGGGATATTGTGATGATGTGTGGAATTACGAAAATTGATAGTATGGATACGTAATGAGAAGGTATGAAATACATGGACATAAAGGGTCATGAATGTTAATATAAATAAACTAGCACTTCACCCGCGACTTCGTTCGCGCCGGTTTAGAAGGTATTCCATGAAACTTCATCTCCCCTCTGCCCTCTTTATAGGGTACGGCCGTCCGCAACTTCGTCCGCATGGAGCTTTACAATAGCTTATTACACCCGCGTTTTCTGCTAAAGCCCCGCTCCCGTGGTTTATAGCGTGATCCCTTCCTTATTGAACATAAATGATTCTTCTTCAGTAATTTTTTTATAAGTTTAAAAACGTTAATGTGCAAATAAATAAACGTAGGGTAGTTCGCTAAAACCGCAACATTTTTATTACTTAGAGCATTTTTATAACCGTCGATACTTTTAAACAAATTATTCAAATACTTTATTTGAATAATTAACATGTACATAATCCTTAATTAACAACCATTTAAATAGATAAGGGTTAATATCATGATACCAAAATCACCAGTATTCCATTCCACCCGGGTTATGATTGAATATAATTTGAAAAAAAAAGCGGTCATTGTGACTTAACCATAATAGTTAGACATTACCCTCGCGGACTTTTTTTTAGGTAATAATGAGTACTTTAATCATGTAGTACATTATTTTTATGTCACATTATCAATAGTTTTCTCAGCGAACGCCACAAAATGAATTTATTAAGCAAAATTTGGGTTACATTATTGCAATTATCGGAGGGAACTTTAAAAAAAAAAAATAGCCAATGTTTTAAGTTAATAATGTAGCTTCCTAATGGCGAATGTGATTTTAGTGTGTGGCCAAACTCGAAACTATGAGAAATATCGAAAAACACTGAAAGGAGTCTCGAGCCCGATTTTGATGATAACTAAAACTGCATTAATGGATTTTTGAAAAATCGGTTTTCCAAGCCAGAAATCAAACCAGTTGGTTTTGAAAAAAAGGAAAGTGGTAATTTGTAACAAAAACCAATGTTTTATTAAAAAAGGAACAACTGACAAACTTAAAAAAAATCTATGATGCAGTTTTCGTTTTCATATATAGTATTAATGGAGAGGGAAAGGAGTGCCAAAGGAAGTATAGATGGATTGTATGAAGAATGACATGAAAGAAAAGATAGTGGAAATGGTAGAAGGAAACGTAGGTACTGTAACGACCCCAAGAAATAAGGACACGAAGATGATGACTTTATACATCACTAACAAAAATATAAGGGCCACAATTAAGAGCGTCCGAGGCAAATATAGGTATAAGTATTACGGATGCACTAACTTCCTTTGAACAAATCCTCCTCGGTGTCGATGCGCGTGTATTGTAAGATACGCTCGACGCTGGTGAGCTGCGCCAGGAACTCCACCAGCATGCGCGCACCGTGCTGCAGCATCACCGTCAGCGTGTTGCTCTGCGTCACCGCCAGCCCCACGCTGCCCACGGGGATCGCGTCGCCTAGATACCAATGCGAACGTTAAGGTTTATGTTTTCGGTCCTAACAAACCAGCCGGTCTATTCTGTAAACACATCTTACCGTGACTTTACTTACGTGAAGTGAGGTATCAATAACTAGCATGCACTGCAAGCAGAAGAAATGATAGTCCACTTCACTTAAGTTTCACCGTGAGATATTTTGCATAATAGCACTAGCAACACTCCTTTTTAACTCCGCCATAGCATCTGAAGTATCAAACGCTACTAAGGAAAGAGGTTCGTCGTACTTAACTAAATTATTAAATACAAGCCGTATGCTGGATAAGATTTCCCAACGGAAAAAATAGGAACCAATTTCCATAAAAAATTTCATCCTTTGTATGGAAATTGCAAAATATTTTGCTTCCAGACCCAGTGGTTTAGGCTGTGCGTTGTCTGCCAGTAAATGAGATAATGTACACAAAAATTATGTCCAATCAATTAGATTTATTTCTTGCTTGTAGGTTGTATGTAGGTCATTCATACACAAAACTATTTTACAGGTAGAAAGGTCTAAGGATCTTACATATTACAGGCCTCAAGGAACCTAAGCAAACTACTTTTTCTTTGCAACAACTTTAGTGTACCCAGACATGTAATTTGTAGTAATTTGATGTTCACTATTATAATATGCTAAGTAGGGGAGCTTTTCCAAAGTTATCATAAACACGCTGGGGTATTTTTATGTTCTTTGTGAATTTAAAGAGTGTAAATAATATCTTTCTAGAAAGGTAAACTATGAATACTCACCAAAGTTAAGGAAGAGGAAGACGAATATTACAGTAGTCAGGTACACCAAGCACATGGTGTCCAAGTAGAACCCAAACGTCGTACCGCCATTTAAATAACTGTTCCATGCAGTTGTGTGCAAGTCCTAGGACAATCAAAATATTTCATAACCTACCACAATAGATTTCAAGTTAGCTTTGGCGACTAAGGGCCTGTTCCACCAATGAAACTATCTGTTCTGTAAATANAAATGATAGTCCACTTCACTTAAGTTTCACCGTGAGATATTTTGCATAATAGCACTAGCAACACTCCTTTTTAACTCCGCCATAGCATCTGAAGTATCAAACGCTACTAAGGAAAGAGGTTCGTCATACTTAACTAAATTATTAAATACAAGCCGTATGCTGGATAAGATTTCCCAACGGAAAAAATAGGAACCAATTTCCATACAAAATTTCATCCTTTGTATGGAAATTGCAAAATATTTTGCTTCCAGACCCAGTGGTTTAGGCTGTGCGTTGTCTGCCAGTAAATGAGATAATGTACACAAAAATTATGTCCAATCAATTAGATTTATTTCTTGCTTGTAGGTTGTATGTAGGTCATTCATACACAAAACTATTTTACAGGTAGAAAGGTCTAAGGATCTTACATATTACAGGCCTCAAGGAACCTAAGCAAACTACTTTTTCTTTGCAACAACTTTAGTGTACCCAGACATGTAATTTGTAGTAATTTGATGTTCACTATTATAATATGCTAAGTAGGGGAGCTTTTCCAAAGTTATCATAAACACGCTGGGGTATTTTTATGTTCTTTGTGAATTTAAAGAGTGTAAATAATATCTTTCTAGAAAGGTAAACTATGAATACTCACCAAAGTTAAGGAAGAGGAAGACGAATATTACAGTAGTCAGGTACACCAAGCACATGGTGTCCAAGTAGAACCCAAACGTCGTACCGCCATTTAAATAACTGTTCCATGCAGTTGTGTGCAAGTCCTAGGACAATCAAAATATTTCATAACCTACCACAATAGATTTCAAGTTAGCTTTGGCGACTAAGGGCCTGTTCCACCAATGAAACTATCTGTTCTGTAAATAAAACTCAGAAGGACTGACTGACTGACTGTAGATCCTCATTGATTAGATAAATAACAGCTCCATTTTCACTGCACCTAAGTTTTCATGGCGAGATGTTCACAGAATCGCACTGCTTCGGGCTAATCAATGCAATCAGCCCATCTAAACTGCGTCAAAGCTGGTAGTGTCAATTTAAGCAATGATGACGTTGACAGCTCTTGAACGCGATTTAAATGATCTCGTTCAATTCGTTGGTGAAATTGAACCTTAATCGGCCTGTCGAGGATGGATTAGTTGTCGTGGTTTTGTTTTGGGTAGCTGCCAACAACTTTGAACAGTCATGTGAATTTGAACTGAGGTTGTTTATTATCGGTACTATCGATCTTATGTCTAGATGTACGTACAAGTAGATTAATAAGAGTAGATTACCTGGTGAGCATCAAACTGGTCTATGAGTCTCTTCTGGGCATTAGCTGACCTGATGGTGGATATACCACCAAGCGATGACGTCACGGTACCGAACATGGGACTCTTTGCTGAAAGAAACGAAACCTTTACATTACTTGGAAGATAAATTAAAATATCAAAGCGATATCGGTATTCTTGTAATATTATGTACCTAGGTACTTATTTCCTACTAAGTTTTCAAAATCGTCAATCACCATTTACTTTAGGTATGTTGAAAACATTTGTTATTCATAGAGATAAAAGGCATTAACGATTAAAAAGATTTCGGATAATTTGTCAAAGGAAAAAGGTTCACCATTAAATATATATCCTCCGTGAAGATTTTTCATGTGTCGTCCGTATGGCGAAAATCGCGTCATTTTATGATACGACATTTTGATAGGCGTTATGTTTTCTGATCTTTTTAACTGCTGTTAAATCCCTATTAAATTTATCTTGAGATAAGTCTAAAATATACTTGAGAAACAACATAGGAACATATTAATACTCTGAAAATAAATAGTTTAAAAAAAATTGTAAAGCGAAAAGGCCGTCCATTATGTCATCAAATGTATTGCTTTCTAAATCTATCTTACATATAACATAAATGGTCTACATTATAAAGAATACTCTATTCTAATAATTACCTATTCCTGAAAGATACTACTTTTTGAGAAATAGTGCATTATACGTCAGAATATTGCAAATTTGATATCAATACGTACTTGTGCCTTCCAATCGCTTGATACCCTGAGCCGCCTTCATGTAAATCTTAACCATAAAGAAGAACAGTACGAGTAGCACGGCCGAAGGTACCAGGGTCCAGTACAAAGCTATGGCATTGAGGACTAGAATAGCGAACATGGTTCCGTAGATCTGTAGCACGTCCAGCAGGGTTCGAGGTAGGATCTCGTCAAGAGAACCCATGTCTTTTGTGAACCTGTTCAATATACGACCTGTGGGAATAAATATCATGTGAAAACTAAAGACTTTAAGACTCAATTGTTCATAAGAATTTAACTCATAAGTTAAAATATAAATTAAAAATTTAAAAAACCCCCAACAAAAAAACTTTNACCCATGTCTTTTGTGAACCTGTTCAATATACGACCTGTGGGAATAAATATCATGTGAAAACTAACTTAAGACTCAATTGTTCATAAGAATTTAACTCATAAGTTAAAATATAAATTAAAAAATTAAAAAACCCCCAACAAAAAAACTTTAAAAAATAATAATTAAAATGTATTGATCCTTTTAGTTTAATATAGATAAGTACCTACGATTCTTTGGCTAAGCGTCTTCACCTCGGAAGACCGCAAAATTTTGTAATTACATACTTAGTATAGTAGCGGTCCCCCGACACGATGACGCTTGGCCTAAAGAATTGTACCAAAGAATTCTACTAGGCAAGCCCTTTCATTTGATACCCATATCTAGAGAGTTGCGAAAAAATATGTAATCCGCCATTTTGCGGCGGCGGCCATCTTAGACCGATTTTTATCAAACATAGCTAAGAACACTCCCGATTAATTCACCTTTCAAACAAAATAAAACAAAATCAAAATCGGTTCATCCGTTCGAGAGCTACATTGCCACAGACAGACAGACACACACACACCGTTCCATTTTTGACACATCGTCGTTTTTGCGTTGGGGGTTATAAATCAAATAAAAAATTCACATAATTCAAATAAATAAAATATCCTGGTCTAAAAATTTAACAAAACTTTGAACACTGAATGAAATAGGGCGTCTATTTAACAGCAAACAGATTAAATATTTTAGAAACATATCGCTGTAAAGAAAAGCTCCAATATTCTTTGCTTTCAAAATATGATAACTTGCCTGAAGAGCTGGTATCAAAGAAGCGCATGACTCCCCTCAGCATGGTAGAGAACATGGTGTTGTGCAGCTTGCTGGAGGCGGCGACGCAGAGGCGGGCGAAGGGGAATACTCGCAGGTTCACGACGAGCACGCAGATGGCCACCAGCCCCCCATGGATCATCAGGTACTGGCCCACCGTGAATGGGCCCGCTTGCACGTCCAGACCAGGTTCTGGGAACAAAGGGCTTAGGTGTAAAAAGCTAGTCTGTTTTTGGCACAGGTACAAAAGACTACATTTGAATAATTTGGATTGGACTTTTGGATTAGGTTGCCTACCAAAACCTACTTACTTATTCATGTCACAAGTAAAAGTACATACAATATTATATTTAAATTTTCAGATTTGGGGAACTAAATGCGCACCTAGGGAAATTTTAAAGTTACGAGATTTTTTGAGTAGTAGTATTATTTTCATTCTTAACTTAAGTATAGAAGTTAAGAATGAAACATTCAAACGAAAAGTGAAGGTACCTATTCATTATAAAATATCTAAACATTGTATCTTGTAAATTAGATAACATAGAAAGAGACGCAAAAACACCTGACTATCCACTTTTACCTTCTTTTGTTACTTAATTGATTACAATCCGCTTTCTGTGCTGAAACTTTTAATTAGATTGCCTAAATCTTCGTCCGAAACAGTCGCATCCTACTTTCGAAATCCGTTTCAGTAGGTATGTAGGTTACCTACCTTTCTTGTTTGCTCGGTTGTACGTGGAGAGTTATTAAAAATCTCATTTTATGGAACAACGCTAATTAATATCGTTAAGCTGAAAGTACAACCCAGGGTTGCGGAATTTTTTTGAAAGAGTCACCGCGGCCCTGGAACGCAAAGGGCTTTATAAGGAACACGGATGGGTTTTAGTCAGTAAGAGTCTGACACGCCCTTCTGCTCCACCCAGAGCGGAAGAAGTCATTTGATGATTTCCCATCCTTAAAAAAAAACAAAAAGCTGAAAATACAACGCAATATGACACATATTTGCTCTAAAGGGAAAGGTCGAGATGCCACCCGTTCTAAGCTATGTTATGTTTACCTACAATTCCCATATGAAGGGGATTAC
>NDFZ01001468.1:0-13893 GCA_002192655.3 Mamestra configurata | reverse complement strand
CAATATCTAGCCAATCACCTGCGTAGATAATGGTCAAGGTTGTAAAAGTTAAATCGCTCAGTCAAAAACGCAAATATCGAAAGTTGAGCGTATTTTATAGTTACCTGCATCTCTTCTTGTGGACACTAACTGACCGATGGCTTGGGACCATCCACTGGGCAAAGACGTACAGCCGAGAGGCCTAGCGAATTCTGATGCAATGCTCGGTGTAGCCAAACCAAAGGTAGACTAACCATACTCGCGCTGAAATGAAAAGAATCAGTCGATTAGTCGTGGAGGGTAGCGGGATCCATCGCATGGTGCGCCGCTGGTCGATCGCAGTTAGTTGGGGGGCCAAGAAATGTGCCAGTCACACATTTTTTTATTTTTTTTATTTAATACGGGTTTGCTCTTGACTCTAGTCTAGGTCATAGATGACAGTGACCAAGTCGACGATGGAGCGAGCTTACCCAGAAGAAACCAGTTCACTCTAATTCTGACACATGAGACGTAAACACATGAAAAGCTGCCTCACCAAGTGTCGAAAAACCCTGGAATGTACCAAAGATGCTGTTTGGATACGGAACCCAAAAAACAAGAGTTGTCCCTGTTTGGATATATATCTTTTAAAACGGTTGCATTATTATTTCAACACTTACGTGTTGGAATCCCAAAATTAAAAATTACTATGCGCACATCACTAGCGCGACTCTACGTGCATCGCTCCACTCGCGTCCATTAGTTACCATCTTTTGCTTGAACGTTACACACGGGTCACAGTGACAAAAGGATCAATAAAACCCTTGTCTTTAAGTGTTAAATAATTATTATCATACCTACATAGTAAATAATTGTNATTAGTTACCATCTTTTGCTTGAACGTTACACACGGGTCACAGTGACAAAAGGATCAATAAAACCTTTGTCTTTAAGTGTTAAATAATTATTATCATACCTACATAGTAAATAATTGTAGTCCTTTTTTTTTTTTTAAGGATGGGAAATCATCAAATGACTTCTTCCGCTCTGGGTGGAGCGGAAGGGCGTGTCAGACTCTTACTGACTAAAACCCATCCGTGTTCCTTCTAAAGCCCTTTGCGTTCCAGGGCCGCGGTGACTCTTTCGAACAAATTCCGCAACAAATAATTGTAGTCCTGTGAGTTAAATTTATGTAGACGCAAGTTATTAAAGTGTACGTTTTGAATTCATGCGTTTCACTCTTTCCCACATTTCGTTTACAGCTAAAGAAGTGAATCAAGTCGAGACGATAGTCATTGGAGTGATAATGGACTTGCCGGTGACGTTTCTGGTGCCAAAGCCCGATGCATGCATGGACACGGACAGCGGACTGACCTGCCCTCTGGCGGTAAGCCCTTTGAAAAAAATCTGTTGCTTTTTCCGTCTCGGAATAAGGCAAAAGGTTTGCCTTTGCCCCCGAGACAGAGTTGAGTGTGAGGCAGGCCAGGGCGAGTTACAAGCGGTTGCGAGCGAATCATGTTTTTTTTTAAATGTTTCTCTAAAACCATGGACCTCTTATTCTTCTAAGTTTTCTTGTAATCTATTAGTAAAGGACTATTCATTTTATTTTGTTTTTCAAGCTTTTAGGCTGTTATAAAATAACTTTTTTAACCGACTTCAAAAAAGAAGGAATATATTTATTTTTATTATATACCTACAAATGAATCCCTATTTCCCTTGGTCACTGCATCACACGTGAAGGGCTGGACCAATTTCACCAATTCTATTTTTGTTGTGTTTGTTATTGTCAGGAAAAGGTTCTGATGATGAAAGAAAATTGAGAAAAAATATATATTTCCGGGCGAAGCCGGGGCGGGCCACTAGTCATACATGTTTTTCGGGATGACCTAAACTTCCTTGAATGAGTTTGAATTTATAAGCTGAGCCGGCTTATCAACTCATGTTTTAATAACCATTGCTATGTAACAGTGGGTATCATGAACTGCAATAATAACATTCCGTCACGACGTTTTACTACCGAAAGAATACACTGCTACACTGGCCATTCTTGATTTCTTTTTATATTTCTACCCAAAATCGGAATTGTGGCTAGGCTACCGTTTCATCTATTAGTGACGAGAAATGTTACTATTAAGAGCGTTTACTCCTCACGGTGTTTCATACAAAGTTTCAAGTCCATGTAGCGGCATCAATGCCGCCACATGGAAAAACTAAGAAACGAAATTTGTACGGCAACAAAAAGAACCGCAGCGCCATCTACGACGAACTACCAACGAAATCCTGCAATTTGAACATATACAACAGTCCGAATATCAACTATCGGGCAGTTGCCCACCAGACACACCGTCTGGCCGGAGGATCCTCCCATTTCTAATGGAGGTATGCGGGACTTTACTCTCTGTACCGCATACCTCTATATCCTTATTCTTGGAAATGATTGAGCTGATTTTAATGAAACTTGTTATGCATACGCTAGATATCCAGGTCTAAATAGTTAGTTTAAATTTTCGAAAAACAGTTTAGAGTGGGAGAGAGAGCAATTCAAAGTTTTCTATAGAAAGTGTAAAATCACTCTATCTTTCGCATTGAACTTTTTTTCGATAATGTTCTCAACTAACTATTTAGACCTAGATATCTAGCGTATGCTTACCAAGTTTCATTAAAATCACTTAACTCATTTCCAAGAATAAAGACTTCAAAGTTTGTATGAAACACCGTAAGGAGTAAGCGCTCTTAAGAAATGCCACTATTTCTTTACCCCTTTCCCCACCTTACATGGCTCCCTCAAAGTCTGCCTTGCTCTAAGAATTTTATAATAGGTAAACTAAAGTTTACCCTAGTCTCGTCTTGCAAAAAAATCGGCCAAGAGCGAGTCGGACTCGCGTCAAACGAAAATGTACAAACATATGAAAATGAAAAATGAGAAAAATAAAATAAATATTTAAAACAAAATGCTTCAATATTGTTTCATTTTCCTTTAAAATCATAAACTTCTAGTAGGTTTTCATTTATGAAGTTTATGATTTCTATCTTTCTATGTTTATGATTTCTTCTTTGATAAGTGAAGATATCTTATTATTTTTCTGAAATATTAGGCTCAGTAATTTCGGAGACAAGGGGGAATGGTCAATTGTCATCGATTTTCTTTAATTACTTCAGAATAAAATAACCTTTACGATTGGCCCTTTCATTTGATGGTTCACACGGCACAGTAGGAGACCTTTTTTTCCGTCCGTGCTTGGGTCATAGAAAGTCATATTTACACCAAAATTTCTACTAAATAGGTCTAATAGATTCAAAGAACATAAGCTGTAACAAACGGACAGACAGACTGACGCACAAGTGCTCCTATAAGGGTTCGTTCATCTTTCATACGGAGGTTCGGAACCCTAAAAAAGGAAACTTTCCACCCGATACCCCTCATAATAATCTTTATTTTCCAGGCGGGCCAGGTAACTAGACTCCAGACAATCGTGCCGATCGAACAGGCTTACCCCCTAACCGAGTTGGAGGTCAAGTGGGATCTAATGGATGAGTACGACAACACCATCACTTGCATCATGTTTTCCGCTAAAATAGAATAAAGAACTGTTATGCTTCTTTCTTAACTATGTTTTTTTTCCTGATTACGGCGAAGATAAAATAAAACAATACTTTCCAACACTAGTAAGTGATCATAGGTCCGTGGAGTTTCTTGCACGTTCTTCTCCATAGAGATCTACGCTTTCGAACGTGCAAATAGCTTCATGTTTTTGACGGACTGACTTTGACAATTCAAAAGTACCTGATAATGGTTTATTTGAAATAAATGCTTTGGCTTTGACTTTGACTTAGGATTTGGGGCAAAGTGACATACGACAACGGCTATCCTCTGAACATCATTATGAATATGTATTAAATATGTCACCGGAAAATTGTAGGCTCCGTAAGATTGTAATAAAAATAATTTTGTTTAGGTACACTAAATCTCATCCAAATTCAATACTTTCCAAAACATTCGTGTCCAATAGTTTACAATTTCACGCGTTATTTTACAATCTTACGGCATTTGCCATTTTCCGGTGACAAATATTATGTCACGAACCCCAAGCTCGTAACAATTGACGCTACTAGTTCTACTACTCGATACTAGATGGCGCTAGTAGTAACTTAATGTACCCGACATTAATTCTGCGGCGTAACAATAACATGCAAATATCGTCATCATTAATTATTGAATAGTAATAAATTTTAAATAGGAATATAATCTTGATTCATACTTTTAACTGTGCAAAAAGGAATGTTTTCTTTGTGTGATTAAGGCCCGTCCTTAATCAATCAATACAATTATTTGTCTTCAAACACTTTTTTAAGGACCAGTTTAGGGCCATAAGAAATCATTATCGACCATAAGTATTATGATAACTTCTAAATGCTCTATAAAACTATAAAATTATCTCTTTTTTTGTGACGTAATATTACGATTTTTTTTTTATTTTTTGTATTAAGAAATTAAGTTTCCTTCTTGTTTTTAAAAATAAATATGTTAATGACAATAATTTTGACATTGCTCGAAACGGTGTCCCTCTATAAACTATTAAATTTAATCAAGCATCAGTATAATGTTCTGTTAGACCTTAGTTAAGACCTTATTAAGGACTCCTCTTAAGGCCGGTTTCAATAACGTATCTATCTTTAACCAACTGTCAAATTAGCTACAACAGTAGCTAAAACGTCATGTTTGAAAGGGAAACATGACGTTTCAGCTACTGTTGGTAGCAAATTTGACAGTTGGTCAAAAGTAGATACGTTATTGAGACCGGCCGTTAGTGTATACTCCAATCTGTTTGTCGACACCACCGAGCATGAGAGTTCCTTAATGTAGGTATTATATTAAATACTAATATTTGATTTCCACTAAATTTAGTTAAAGTTTGGTTGTGGTTTTGTTAATTATATCTAATATATAAAAATACAGTGGTTTTTGGGTACATGAGTTTTGTTTTTTTTTTCCTGAAAAAAAGCTACTAATGAGAAAAGTCAATCAGTACACTTAAGTAGACAAAATTTGCTACAAATTATACTTAGACGTAGCTCTGTAAGTTCAATAGGTGTCGAGATACAGCGCTTCACGCATGTTTCCCAAACCTACTAACTTTAATCGGCTCATCATAAGTAATCATAACTTTATAAGTAGATATAAAAAATCCATTTTATTTTCACAATCAAAGAAAGAAAGAAAGAAATTTTATTTGCTCAAACATAGGTATACAAAACAGAATTAAAATAATACATGCATGCAAGATCTTAAATAAGAGTGGCTCACGACATGTCTGCCATTTCTCATGGCGTACAAATATCTTAGGTACTTACAATTATTATGATTGAATCAATGATTTTACATTAAATATCACAGTTAAATAAATTACCCGATACACTCCCTCACAGATCAGTAGGATTCGCCGTCCGCGGCATACCCTCGTCGAACCCGACGACGCCATCACCCAGATTCAAGAGAGCCGTAGGGAAACCAGCACTCTTAGAAAACACATAAACAGACCGCGTTCCGTTTTCCGGCCCCGCCGCCGAGGCCCGTCGCGACGTCCCAGTAATAACCCTCCCCGACCTTTGATTACCGAGCCAGCCCGCGTCGCTGAGCCAGTAGTTTTAAATCCCCTAATTATGACCCAGCCTGTCCCTTGCTGTCCTCCCGAAATGACGCCGCTAAGCCGAGGTCCATATCCGCAGGGGATGCCCTAGCGAGCGGTCATTTATGATAATTAGCTAGTTTGTAAGCCCTGGCTGGGGGCCTTAAATTCATTTGAGGCCACCACAGGATAGTCCGGTTAAGCAGTAACCAGCCTTAGTGTGCTGAACTGCGAGCGGTCATCGTCAAAAAAATAATAATATATTAGATATTATATTAAATCTTTTACATCATCCAATTATTTATTACCATATTAAAGATACCATAATCACAATGAAGATTTACCTACATCACTTTTATTAGGCATTCAATTACAATAACATTTCTCCCCTGCGCCTCAATGTCTGTTGTGATGATCTTGTTCAAATGATGATCCATATTTCATCAATCATCAACACGGGTACCTAGGCCATCGCCCGGATTGGCACATGAGGTACATTTTATTCCTACTATTCTTTGAGACCATTACCTTGTTATAATTATGAAATTCTCATTGTTTGACAGCATATCCGTCAACGAGGTGTAACAGGTGTGATGTACTCGTAACTATTGATTTAAGTAATGTTACAACTTTCTGCGTAGGAAAATAAGTAAGTAATTTCACGAGTTTACGGAATTGTTCAAGGACAAACACCCAGACTTTTTCTTAGTATTTTCGGATCGTTTGGTTTTGTGTTTCTACAAGGACGTTATCGCTTTTCTAAATCTAAGCTTCTAAATTAATATCATAAAGAGGAAAGATTTATTTGTTTGTGTGTTTTGTTACGATTTGGTTCTAAAACTACTCAACCGGTTCTATTAATTCTTTCGCCATTAGAAAGCTAAACATTGGCTATATTAAATTTTTCAATAAAATCCTAAGATTATTGCAATAATGTACCCAAAGTAGCAAAATTTTGTCTTTTATATCTAATACCTTTAAACGAGCAATTCTTATATATATAAATATCGCGTGAAATTGAACTGTTCTTTCTAAATAAGACACGGATATATAGGAAACTATTGAATTTGGATGGGATTTATTGTCATACTAAACGATTTTTTCATTTGTCGAAAAATTATCATCTAATCGAGATTTATTAGTATATAGAGTATTTATAGTATTTATAGTATAGTAGAGTATGCAATTTTCCGGTGACATAATATGTATAAGTCCTCCAACGATTTTCATGAAATTTAGTATGCAGGGGGTTTCGGGGGCGATAAATCGATCTAGCTTGGTTTCATTTTCAGGAAACGTTTACCAAAAAAAAACAACGAGCTAAGCTCGGTCATTCAGGTACCTACTAAATTAATTATTTGGCGTGCGCTGAGAAAACTATTGATGATAC
The DNA here is from genome assembly GCA_002192655.3 of Mamestra configurata. NCBI lineage: Eukaryota > Metazoa > Arthropoda > Insecta > Lepidoptera > Noctuidae > Mamestra > Mamestra configurata. Next base: position 6,918 of record NDFZ01001468.1, on the reverse strand, counting down.
ATCAAAAATCTGAAAAAACCCTGATCAAAGTACTCAATATTATCTATAATAAAGTCCGCGAGGGTATTTATCTAACTTTATAGTTAAGTCACAATGACCGCTTTTATTCAAATTATTTAATCTTAACCTGGGTGGAATGGTAAAGTGGTGATTTTGGTTTCATGGTATTAATCCTTATCCATTGAAATGGTTTAATAAATAAGGTTGATTATGTACATGTAAATTACAATTTAAATTATTCGTGGACCTTTCGTTTAAAAGTTACGACGGGTATAAAAATGCTCTAAGAAAGAAAAATGTTGCGGTTTGAACGAACTGGGGAGAATTTTAATGCTTAGTCCGATGAAGTTAAAATACGGCCTCAATGATTTCGATAAAAAATAAGAATAACAAATGTTATTTGGATTTTACGAAAATAAACCCCTAAAGGGACAAAAAGGGGTGATCGAGTTTTTAGGGGATGACAGCTTTGCTTGCTTCAATTTACATGGAAATTGGTATGAACAAACTAAAAGTGGGAAAATTGAGAAAAAAATCGTTAGGTCCTAGGTACCAGTCTTCACTTCACTTTCCTCATCAATCTAGGGCATTGTTCAAACAAATAATATTAGTATAGACATACATAATAAAATACCTACATCCATTCAAATCTTTTATTTTCATTTCGTTAGTTAATATTCCTCATTCCCTTTCAATATAGTGTACATTATTCTACTAGTCAAGCTCTTTCATTTGATACCCATATTTAGGGAGTTGTGAAAAAATATGTAATCCGACATTTTATCTTCGACGCTTCTCATCAATAACAGCTTAAACACTCCCGACTAATTCACCTTTCAAACAAAAAAAAACAAAATCAAAATCGGTTCATCCGTTAGAGAGCTACGACGCCACAGACAGATACACACAGACACGTCAAACTTATAACATCTCGTCGTTTTTGCGTCGGGGGTTAAAAAAGGACTATGACTTTTATCATTTAACTTTTCGTTAGAAATAAATAATGTTTATGCATTTTTTACCAATTAGTTATCCCTTTAGGGGGCGAAAAGAGGTGCGGAAGTTTGCATGGGGAATCTCAGAAATCAATAATTTCTTAAGTAAGGAATAAAACTCAATATAATTTTACTTTTCCTAAGATTTAAAGAAATTTACTGCAGAGAACATGTAGTTAGAGACGGTTCAAATAGGCATTTGTTTTGTTTCTGTAACACATTTTAAATCTATACTTATCCATACTAATATTATAAATGCGAAAGTAGGTATGTCTGTCTGTCTGTCTGTTACGCTTTCACGCTTAAACCGCAGAACGAATTTTGTTGAAATTTGGTACAACGATAGATTACACCTTGAAAAGGACATAAGCTACCTACCTTTTCGTGACAAAAGGGGTTGAAATAGGGGATAAAAAAATGTATGGAAGACCGTCATTATTGAACTTTTGTATTTAGGCACTAGATCAAAAATAAATAAAATATATTATGCTTAAGCGTTTTTGAAAAATTTATATCTTAAAAATATGAATGGCGGCCCAAAGTAACTATTCCATGCGGACGAAGTCGCGGGCAAAAGATTATTGTATTAAAAAGGAAAATTACCTACTATACTTACATATAGCAGACAATGCGTTGCTTTGGACGTATTTTCTACAAAGGCCAACTTTAATCCAATCCCAAAATTGCCAAAACAGATTTTTAAACCACTTCGGTCGAAAACACATACAAACAAACCAAGCATTTGACTAATTCGGAAACAATACTGAAGTCTGAATCACTTGGCCATCGGCCGTCGCTTCCCCGAAGCACAGCCTATCCCACCCAGCTCGGTAACAGTTAAATTGTAATTTTCTAATCATCCAGCGATCACTGGAATAGCTGTTTAGGTTCTACGAATCTGGAAAGTTCCGTTATTGTTTAGTGCTCAATCCTGCGTATAAGTTAGTGCTTCTAGATTACTTTCAAAGTCAAAGTCAATTCATTTATTTCAACTAGACCATTAAAAGGCACTTTTGAACGTAAAATTTACAGTTTAAAATTAAAATATAAGTGACTCTAGTTGTCCATTCGCAAAAAGTAGATTCTTATGGAGAAGAACGGACAAGAAACTCCATAGTTACTCTTTTCAAATCTTTGACACATAACTACGGCAATATTCCTGGAACGATGGTTGAGGTGTAATAGTAGCTACACCCACGCTTCGCCTTATGTGTAGACTTCCTAGAACTGCATGTAGTGATGCGAGCCCGAAATAATTAAACGGGAAAATGAGCCCTTTATTATGTTTTTTAGGGATGGGAAATCATCTAATGACTTCTTTCGCTCTGGGTGGAGCGGAAGGGCGTGTCAGACGCTTACTGACTAAAACCCATCCGAGTTCCCTCTAAAGCCCTTTGCGTTCCAGGGCCGCGGTGACTTTCGAACAAATTCCGCAACTACTGTAAAGTCTTAAAACTATAACGATTCCAGTGTGAGAGGGAGACAAAGCTATACAAGACGCATAGCACTATTCCTTTACACAACGGAATCGAGATGGCACTTGCTTGCCAAAGTAAGGGCTGATCCTAAATTCCGAGCAGCTTCTATGTGTATCCTGTGTGTGTATGCTGCAGAAATTGACAATGGAAACAAGACTCGGGGGTTGAAACCAAGACGCGAAGCTTGATGATAGTCATGCGTGTAACCACTAGACCACCGAGTTCATCTAACTAGACAGAGCGCACCGGCCACTAGTGGTGACGTCAAGAAGCGCTAGAGGACCGGCACTGTGGCCCTCCGTGAGATCCGTCGTTACCAGAAGAGTACCGAGCTGCTAGGGTTGCCAACCGTACTCTAATATAGAGTATTGTACTCTATTTGGCGTAGACGTACCTACTTTATAATCGAAAAAAGCAATAGAGTACCTTAGGGTACTCTATTGCTTTTACTCTATTTATTTTGACTCTGTATTTTAAAACTGAATGAAATCCGGCCATTTCAGTATTCCGCTGAAGAAGTTTTTATTTTATCGGTCATAATTGAAAATTGGTGATAAAAGAAATCCGTGGCTTCATTGGAATTTTCTAGTTGTCGAACAATTAATTTAGAAACAACAACATTTCTGTTTCGGAATGAGTAATATAATAAAAGGTACTCTCTTCATTTACCCCTTCTAAAATCAGAAATACTCTATTTATTCTAAAAAAAAGTTGGCAACCCTACGAGCTTCTGTTCGACCGTCTTGTGCGTGAGATCGATTAGGACTTCAAGATCGATCTCCGTTTCCGAGCTCCGCTGTCATTGCGCTGCCAATCGGATTTCTGGGGCATTCGTTCATATGGGGCAACTATTCCAAATGAAAGTTACGATGTTAGATCTACGTTTTGGTTGGTAAGTATTACGACTATTAATACCTGGGCTTCGAATGAGAAATAAGATGTCATACCGGCTGTTAGTTCGTATAATCCACTGGACTTAGAATTAAGTTCGTTGATTCCAAATAATCCTGGATCTGAGGTTTGGTTATGATAATCCTATTCAGACATTGTAATTCATCTGTCTGCTATTGGCAACGACTTACCAAACACCAAGTTTAATACCAAATCTAAGATGTAGTAGGTATCAAGGTACTTTTTTTTCACACAGAGGGGAAACACGCATTCGTTAAATCGATCATGTCTTGTAAAAACATTACCCTCCTTATGGTCGGGTAACCACGATTTTAATACACAGCTGTATTAGCAAATAAGGAAAGGTTCTATGTACATTTGAATTCAGAATTGTATTCAAGATAAAATAATTTATCACATTTCGAACCAACAAACACACGACAAAGTTCAAGTTCCCTTGCAAACCCCCATCCCTTTTTTATGGACTTTAGAATAGAAACGATCATTTAAACGAAAACTAAACAACTAAAAATACACAACACGAAGTCGATACTTGAATTGGTGGCAATTAGCGATGGATTGAAATTATATAGGGTTATAAATTCAAGTACCTATGGTATGCTGTATTTTGGTCGAGGACCGAATATTAAATCGGGATTTCTCATCATATATTCTCATTAAATATTATATCACAGGTCAAGTTCCGGCCTAATGCACGCAGTGTGTAGGTATATTAAACGAATTATTTCGAGCTGCTTTTACACCCTCATAACTTTGCTTGTAATACTCACAACTTGATAAAACTTGGACAATAGAGTTTTTTTTCTACAATGTCGAGTTTACAATCAATTTAAAAAAGGGAAAAACTTGCCGAGTTGATAAAGGGGTCATATTTTAAGAAAACGATTTTCATCATTTTTATTAGAAAAGATCAAAATCTATCTGTTCACTGGTGTTCTCAAAGCACATGTTAGAGTCATGGACCTGCAGTTCTAAAATGCTTGGCCTCTTATTGATCTCACTACTTTTATAGGCCGGATTTTTGGGGATAGGAACTTGGCCTTTTTTCAAATTTTTGTTTCTTGGGGTTATTGTTTTCGATTAAAATGATGGCTGGGCCAACGCCTATAGGTCGAGTATTTTTAGATGAACTCAGCTATTCGCGAGTAGGTTTTTCTAGTAAACACGTAACTAACCAATACCGATTACATCGCATTCTCGCTAAAGTTCACTTGTAATACTAGACGTTCTATTTTTGTTTCAGGATTTATTAGTCAAAGAAGTTTTTTGTGTGGGTTGGTTGGTAGAGCATAATTGACGTTTTCGGTGGATAAAAAAAGCTATTTTATCACAGAATCATGCGAGTACCTATGCTGATTGATCATGATTTATAGTTTGAGCACGCCTGTTGTGATCTTGGAATTTATGGTAATTATCTATCCATCTATAGGTACTTCAGTAGGTAGGTACTTAGGTTCTAAAGTACCTACTAATACAGAGTTTTTAGAAGTGCGTAGTCGAATGGAAGTTTAATTTTTGCAATTGTTTCTTTACTTTATATGAGTGGCTACATAATAACGGCCGCACGGGTCGATCTCCAAGGTTAAGCAACGCTTGCCGAGGTTGGTCTGTGGATGGGTGACCATCTTAACATACCGAGACTCCTCAGTGCCTCGGAAAGCACGTTAAGCCGTTGGTCCCGGCTGTCATTTGTAGATCTTCAGTNGTAGATCTTTGGCAGTCGTTACGGATAGTCAGAAGCCAGATAATCTGGCACCAGTCTTGCCAAGAAGTACCGTGTTACCCAGTTAATGGGTTGTGGGTGTGGGCAACCGCTCCATGTAAAATACTGGTATTCAGCTGAATCCGGTTTGACTGGAAGCCGACCCCAGTATAGTTGGGAAAAGGCTAGGCAGATGATGACTTTATATGAGATACAGAACATTAACCTTAAATATGACCACTCAATTTTTAAACACCTATTTGTACTTTAGGAGCTAAGTACCTACCTACTGAACTACCTGCCTATACATAAATGATATTTATTTTGTAAGTAGGTTAAACACTTTTACACGTAAATTTGTTTGGTCATTTTTAAACTTGATGAGGCCGGTGTTTTCTAGCTGACTACCCTGAGAAGAAACACCGATACAGACTCATAGGGTAAAGTATCTTTTAAAGTCCATACAATCGTACTGGTCAAATCATATGAGAACCATGTGGGTTAATATCTGAAGTGGTCTTTTGAGGAAAGAACCACCCAGATTTGAGTGGACCTGTCCAGTCGGTGCAAGCCTTGGTCAGTAGTCGAGTAGCTCAACTTAGAACCAATAAGGAGCTCAACGAATCGACGAACAATGCTGCGAACATAGATATAGAACTATATACATACCTAATACCAACTTCTTCCAAGATAGGTGTCTAGGTATAGGTACTTAGTTTATAGATATTATTTACTCTTTCATTGCTTCTCAAACTGTTATATCTAGGTAGGTATACACCAATTAATAATAATAATTTATTTGAATAAATTATTTACCTACCTCCAAAGCTATCTACACTAAACGAGAGAATAATAAAACTGTCTCATATTATAAAGTCTAGAATACTTTCCAGCGTCTTGTTTATTGATAAGTAGGTAATAAGCATGTTTATGATATCACGCATTTGTAATAAACTTTTATGACATTTGTATTGTCGCCTTTATGTTTGAAACATACTTAGCCGGCCGGCTGTGGCCGCGAATGAAGTTACCTGGGTGAATTTGGCTACTTCTTACTATTCCTAGGATCCGTTCTATAGGTAGGTACCTACTAATTATTTATTTCCTGTCCTGACTTATTCCTATAATAACATAATGGCTGGTAGAGAATGCCTTGATGCATTAGGTAAGTCCGCCCATGTACCACTATTGTATATACAGTTTAAATAAATAAATAAATGTGAAAGTTTTTAAAGGATACGTTTATGCAAGATGCCATTACTGTCAAAGAACGATTGTTGGTTACCTTAAGGTACTTAGCTACTGAATAGATTGGTCAATGGATATTTGTTACCTATCTACTCTTTCACGCAAGAACTACTGAATGGATTTAGATGAAATTGGGCAGACATTTAGTTCCTGAAACAAATAGAATCCTACGTTTTGTTCCGAAGCCCGCGCAGACGAAGTCGCCGGCAGAAGCTGACAGTAAATAGGTTGGAACCTTTATACCAAGTTAAAAATTTATAACCACTATTTTTTCTTTTTAGCTACAATATTTAAGCTATATTTTCCACCTTCCATTTTCTAGTTTTATATAATGCATGCTGTGAAACTCTATAATAGGCTTTAGAACCCCATATGACATTGTTATCACACCTTGAACATTGTAAAACTAAAGCTGTTGAGTTTCCTATCAATAAATAAATAAATACTAGGTACACTTACTTGTAGGTAACTAACTAATTTACTAGGTTAAATTGTTCGGGATATTTTTTTTTATCGGTCATGAGTCGGAAACAAACCGACAGAAACACTTTGTCACGTCACACGTCATACTTCAAAATATGTA
>NDFZ01001467.1:387-13889 GCA_002192655.3 Mamestra configurata | reverse complement strand
TACCAGTCAACCTTTGGGTTATAAAGACTATACTGTGGTAGGTGTACAATACGGACACGGGGATACGGGTCCACAACTACATCCGGTTAGACTGGAAGACAACCCCAACGTGGTTGAAAAAAGGATCGGTAGATTGATTGAATGGCATTAATCACACTTCCCATTATCAACTTTATCGCTGGTTTCTAAAAACTAATTCAGTTCATCATCTTTTTAATTACCAATCATAGCATTTTGCACGAGAATTGCTACTGTGGTCTTTAGTCTTTACTTGTACTTTATTATTATTTTATCGAATTCTTTATTTTGCTTCTCTTTTGGGAGAGTATACGACCTTAGACACGGGCCGGAGCCAAGTGTGTAAAGGGAAAATTAAATTGAAAAGGTGGATGAAAGTGTTAAAGAAGTCAGGAAATTCGAGTTATCACTCGAAAGTTCCTGACTTCTTTAACACTGACAGGTGTGAAGAATGGTGGCTTTTTGGGGCATGTAAAGTGTGTGAATTGGCATCTGTAAAGTGTTCAGGCTTTTTGAGCTGTCTTTTTAGGGTTCCGCACAGCCGAATGAAAGAACTAAACCTATATAGGATCACTTGTGTATCTAAATGTGACATTCGACAGCAAATTGGTTGTGACAGACGGACATTCAGAATGTCCGTGTGTCACAGCCAATTTGCTCCGAATTCACTGGACCTATTCAATTGACATTTCGTACACAAATGAATTTCTGTCTCCCAAACACGGTCAGCTAAGGTAAGCAGATGCATTTTGAATATGGGATGACTTTGTGTAGGAATCAACTAGGATCTCCTAGTTAATTCTAGGAAGTGTTTTTAGGGTTCCGTACTCGATGAGTAACCAACGGAACCTTATTACTAAGCCTCCGCTGTTCGTCGGTCCGGCCATCCGTTCGTATATCCGTCCGTCTGTCTGTCTGTCTGTCAGCGGGCTGTATCTCATGAATCGTAATAGGTAAACGGTTGAAATTTTCACTCAGTGTGTATTTCTATTGCCGCTATAACAACAAATAATAAAAACTAAATTAAATGTAAGAAACGTGTTTTTTTTGGTATTAGGTACGGAACCCTTCGTGTGAGAGTCCGACTCGCACTTGGCCGGTTTTTTCTTAAACCATAACAAATCCAGTTTTAAACAATCAACCTTGAATACTGTTTGAATTTATTAGCCTAAGCAAGGTACTATGCTCTTATTAAATTAACCTACTTAAACAAATATTATAAAAATTAAAATGTTCGTTGAAGAATGAATTGAATGAAGTTGAATCTGATTTTGAAAACTCTTTCACCGATAGAAAGCTACAACACTATTGCTGACTGCCACAAGATAAAAGAATGTATAGTCTGCACAAAACAAAGTAATCGAATTCCGACCTTAAGTTATTTTCTTAATGTTGGAAATCGGTTACTTCGTTTACAGTCTTGTGTAGATACGTCCTATTTTCTTACGACGGCAAATTGCTGAGTGCCATACCCCACTATTAATGCCAATACTTATAATACACAATTCATGTTGTAAATAAACGCGCAAACGAAACTGCGTGAAAAACCTAGTCTTCTATAAAATAAATTGCGTTGAGGAAAAATACATTGTTATGTAAATAAATAGGCAAATAGATAGAAAACGTACCAAGGACAAGGAGGAAAGTCCTACCTATGATACATTCAAATAAACCCAGTTATATAGTAATTAGGTATTAGAGGGGCCTTCGCTAGGTGTAGTCTTCGAATGCCAATACAGGACAGAGTATGCTAAGAGATAATGAAGTTGAAAGTATGTGAACGATCTTAATTAGGGTCTGAACATCCGTCATATCAGTCGGTTGTCTGTCTGTCTGTCTGTCACANATAAAAGGATGTATAGTCTGCACAAAACAAAGTAATCGAATTCCGACCTTAAGTTATTTTCTTAATGTTGGAAATCGGTTACTTCGTTTTGTGTAGTTACGTCCTATTTTCTTACGACGGCAAATTGCTGAGTGCCATACCCCACTATTAATGCCAATACTTATAATACACAATTCATGTTGTAAATAAACGCGCAAACGAAACTGCGTGAAAAACCTAGTCTTCTATAAAATAAATTGCGTTGAGGAAAAATACATTGTTATGTAAATAAATAGGCAAATAGATAGAAAACGTACCAAGGACAAGGAGGAAAGTCCTACCTATGATACATTCAAATAAACCCAGTTATATAGTAATTAGGTATTAGAGGGGCCTTCGCTAGGTGTAGTCTTCGAATGCCAATACAGGACAGAGTATGCTAAGAGATAATGAAGTTGAAAGTATGTGAACGATCTTAATTAGGGTCTGAACATCCGTCATATCAGTCGGTTGTCTGTCTGTCTGTCTGTCACAGCCAATTTTGTGACTGTAATATTTTTGCCATAATTTTAAATAAATGGTTTTGTAGTTATTCAAAAAATTAGATGAAAACTTACCATTATCTTCGACACTATGGAGCTTAAAATTTAAAAAAATATACAATAAACGCAGTTATAATCTGTTTTTTTTTTATTTTTATCTCGGTTTTTTTTTCTGTAGAGATTACAGGAAAACTTATAAGAACTTTTAAAGTAACTTGTTACATAATTTTAATTCGTTCGGAACCCTTAACACGCGAGTCCGTCTCTCTCTTGGGCGATTTTTAATAAAGCCAAGACAGATCAGATTTATTGACTTAACGGGCTTTCCGAGTCATCCATCCACGGACCGACTTCAGCAAGCGTTGCTTTACCTTAAACATCGACCCGGCTTTTAATATTTAGCCACGAGCTCCTCTCCTCACTGTAGAATATATGTGTTATATAATCCCTTTCCATTCCAGCTCAACACAATGGCACCAGGTTTCCAGTTCGCCATAGACCGCGGCGGCACATTCACAGACGTGTACGCCCGCTGCCCCAGCGGCAAAGTGCGGGTCATGAAACTGCTGTCAGTGGATCCGCAAAACTATGACGATGCTCCCAGGGAGGCTATCAGGAGGATACTGCAGGAGGTATGTTTAAATTAAGAAAAATTGTGTACGCTCTGGCAAAGGGTCATGGAGCTACTAGGCTATCAGTAGACCCGTAGACCTATGATGATGCTCCGAGGGAGACTATTAGAAGGATACTCCAGGAGGTATGTAAGCTGTCCGGTCACAACCAGGCCCGGGTCGATGGCATGTTGTGTTCCACGCGCGCCTCAAAGAGATGTCAGCATAGGAGACGGGGCCCGCTAGGGCCAGAGCCTGCCAGGGTTGCGGAATTTGTTCGAAAGAGTCACCGCGGCCCTGGAACTCAAAGGGCTTTAAAAGGAACACGGATGGGTCTTAGTCAGTAAGAGTCTGACACGCCCTTCCGCTAGGATAGGTCACTGTCTGCTCAGATATCAAGAATACCGGAAGGTTTGCTGGTTTTGGTCTACCATAGAGGTATCGCTGTTATGTCTCAGGTGCCGTAATAACACCGGACTAATATTTATTTAAATAAAATCATGTAGCTGGTATTAATCGTTTACCTATTAGAATCATTTTATCACTTTTTCTCACATAAACGGAATCTCAGATAAAGAACTTATCTAACGTCTGGCAACTTATCTATTAATCTTGAAGATAAGCTACAAGTGAGAGTATGATGAACCTACCTAGCATGAGACGGAAATCTGTCGAAGAAGAAAAAACTAAAAAATACTATCGCACAGCGGGTATATTTTCGTTTATCGTCTATTCACATTTTAAATATTTATTTATATAAAACATTTAAATAGGTATAAAAAATAGTAGTCTATCGGTCATATCGGTATCGGGCGCAGGGCCCAAGCTACCGGGGTTAGGGCTCCATAGAGAGGAACATCCTAACAACACGAGCCGTTTCTCGAAGTACCACTTTTAAATTAAGTCCAGCCGCTTAACGAGACCCTCCCAAGATGTTGGTCGAGGCTCGCTCGTGGCTATAAAATTATTGGCTGACGACTCCACAATGACCGCTGAGTCCACATCCTCGGCAGCCTCGCGAGCCAAGTCAAGATATTCGATTTGCTTAACAGGATATTTTATTGTTACAGGAAACCGGTAAAGCATTAACCGCTGATGGTAAAGTGGACTCATCCCTCATCGAATCAATCAGGATGGGTACCACTGTGGCCACTAATGCGTTACTTGAGAGGAAAGGCGCTAAAATGGCGCTGATCATCAACAAGGGGTTCAAGGATTTGCTGTACATTGGGAACCAGGCTAGGCCGCATATATTTGAGCTGGTAAGTAGTATTTTAGTAAATAAATAATCAGAGCAGTGGAAAACTATAGGAAGACTTCATCAGCAGTGGATCAAACTTAAGCTAAGAAAAACAACTTAACCTTGCCTAGTTGCATCTAATGGTCACAAAACTGCTGAGCGTGGAGGTCCTGTGTTCGATACCCGGGAGGAGTCGGTCCATGTGTTATTGAAATTTTTCTCAGGACCAGCCGGATTCCGGAAATGTACCATCGCAGACATTTGCGGTGAACCACTTTTCGACCTCATAATTATGCAAATAAGGTTCAAAAGTGCTTCACCGCAAATGTCCGTGATGGTACATTGTTTGAGGTAAATGAGTTAGGAAAATAAAGGTGTGCTATGCACAATATGCACGTACACCTCTGCCTACTCCTTTGACAAACAGGTCATGTTTTGGGATCTCTTCTATCCGATACCTAACTTCCTTTGTTAGTCTCCTAAATCATCTTTGCATACACTGTCATGAAAAACTGCCTACTCGAACCCTTGTAGCTGCTCGCTGGATACGTTATAATTACCACTAGTAACTCTTGCCTAAAAACCCCTTAAAATTCACCAGGACATAAAACGCCCAGGAGTTCTCTACTCAGAAGTAATAGAAGTAGACTGCCGAGTTATCCCAGCATTAGAAGACCGATGCCAGATGGACAAATCAGGCAAGAACTGGACGCAAGTCGTCGGTACCACTGGAGAGAAGATGTTGGTCATCAAAGACTTGGATGAAGAGGAAGTGAGAAGGGACCTGTTGGCTTTGAAACAGAAAGAGATAGATAGTGTCGCGGTTGTGCTGGCTCACAGCTATACGTATCATGACCATGAGATCCGAATTGGGAAGATTGCTGATCAGTTGGGTGAGTTTATAAAGTTCTAGGAAAAATACTGGTGGTTCCGACGTTGCACTGCCCAAATGTTAGCTTTTAGTAAGAAAACAATTATATAACCCGATTGCAGCGCTACCTACCAAGTCCATTGCGAATCTAGACATCCAGCGACCCATTCAAACACGTACAAAAATAACATCCTTTTAGATAAGCATTTGTTTTGATAACTTAAGAAATAATTCTATTATAATATGTACGAAAAAAAATACATATACAGGGTGATTTTTAAAGCGTGGCTGGATGGCCAAATCCGAAACTATGAGGATCCAAAAACACTTAAAATAGTCTCGAGCTCGATTTTGATGAAAAATAAAATAGAATAATTGGATTGACTGAAAAATCGGTATTCCTATCTAAGAATGGAACCGGTTATATTGAAAAAAAAGACACCGTGTATTATTACACCATCCGAAAGTGTCGCTACTAAGGAATCAATTCTGAGAAGTAATAATATATAGCAAACTAAAGGAAAGGGCTCATTTTTAACAAATTACTTTCACCTGGTATATATCTATATTTAATGCCTAAAAAGAATTCAAAGAGATTGGGTAAATACATTTTTCAAGCGAAATATACATAATATTAATTATTCATATCGATTAGAGTTCAGTAACATGCACACATACAGAAGAATCAGGAATACGTATGTACATATAAAGATGAATTAAATATGTAGTTTTCAGGCTCCTGTTAGAGAGCGCTGCAAAACGGGTATTGTGGTACAACTTGGAAGAGGCCCAGGTCTAAAACTGCACTCGGATTATGTCATAGCTGATGGGAATGCATGTTATCGTTCTACAATCGGTCATTATGAATGAATAAATAAATAAATAAATAAATAAATAAAATTATGCCTGCAAATTACACCGTTTGTAATAATTCCACGAGCCCTGTTATGTAGAAACCAAAATAATCAATCAACTTATGCCTTTGTTTCATTTCTTTTAGCTTAATAAACGACCATTTAAATTTTGTCTCCTTTAAATTATTACCAGGTTTCAAACAAGTCTCCCTCTCGCACGCCATTACCTCAATGGTTCGTATAGTTCCCCGCGGCTTCACGGCGTCAGCTGACGCGTACCTCACTCCTCACATCCGGGAGTACGTTAGAGGATTCGCTGAGGGCTTCTCTGGGGGTCTGAAGGATGCCAATGTGCTGTTCATGCAGTCTGATGGTGGACTTACTCCTATGAATATGTAAGTAGCGAAGATAGTGTGGAAAAATACAAAGGTTCAAAAAAAATATTTTATCTGTGAATATCCATTATATTAAGTAGGACATAGTCACCCCCCCATCCAACACCTGGATACCATGGTAAGCATTTATCAACGAATCACTTAAAATTACTAGGATAGCATGACACGGGAAGAGGTTTCTCTCTCGCAGAAGGCTCCAGAGCCGGGGATCCATCCTAGCATAGCAAGTTTTTTTTTGCCTTTCGCTACAGCAAAGTACCAGGATAGCATCAGAAACAAAGAAGTCATCTAGTAGTCTATTCTTTTCGTCATCAGCTGGCGCGCACCTCATTCCTTACATCCGGGAGTACGTCAGAGTATTTGCTGATGGATTCTCTGGAGGTCTGGAATACGCCAATGAGCACATAGGTGTCTTTCATATCGATGGCAGCAAAGTAGAAACGGACATCTACATTTTTTCGAAAATGCTTTTTTTACAAAAATGAGCTTATATTAATCCTATCTACAAGTCTGTATTATTTTTTTTTCAAAAATTCAAAATAATAAAGAAAATTTGACACGTAACTGAAGACATCTACACTGGATTTTTAAAAAACATCGCAGTAGAAACGGACATTTGAATTTGTCCGCCTTTACTTCGGAGCTTTGACAGATGAATGAAACGACGGACGTAAACACGGACACTTGGTCGTTTATACGTCGGACTTTTTGTATAAGTCTCAATCTATGAATGTATGATTTCTTGTTTTTATAAGAAGATTCATAGATATTTTTCTTTAATGAATATACTACTTACTATGTACATTTTTGTTTATTTTTTTTTTTCAGAGTTTGACTCAGAAAATGAATTAATTGCAGAAAATGAAATAATGCTTAGAAGATGTTCTTTAAATATCCTTAAATGCATTACCGGAGATTATTATCTTACTTTATTAGATATTTTAAATGAAATGGGCACTTCTTTATTAAACGTATAAACGGTTATCAGCCTGATAACCGTTCTTCTACGTCAAAGTTTTTTTAGAGTAAAATAAGACATCTACATTATTTCAGTAAAACAACGATATAGCGATAAAACCTATTACACAATTCATAAAGAAGGTTATTTTAAAGCATCATAGAAAATTTCAGGTTAATCGGTCCATAACTCTCAAAATAACCACTCTTTTAAACTAAATCTGCTCTCCTGTAAAGTTGCGATTTTGTAGATGTCCGTTTCTACTTTGCTGCCATCGATATGTTTACATGTTTATGTTAGTCCATGCAGTAAGTATGACGGCAGAAAATCGCTTCTATCCATCAGTATCTGTAATCCAGGAACTTTGAACATTTTGCAAGGCTTCTCGGGACAGTTACCAATCCTGTTACCAGGCTTTGTTGCCAAGGGAACTCTTTAAAAAGAGCCACTCAAAAATCATAGAATAGCATCGCACTCAAGCGGTTTCCCCTACACTCAAACTCCAAGGCTCTGCTTCAAGGCTTTCAAATAAACAGGGAGACAGCTTGACCATATTATAATCAAATAACGTTTATTAGTTAACAGCTACCGCTAAGTACTGGGTACTGTTCTGTATGGTTACGGACAAAAAAAGAATAGCACTATCCCATCACTTCCCGTGGGTGTTGTAAGAGGCGACTAAGGGACTCATCAGAAAATGGGCAGCAGCATTCTCTGTACATTGCAACAGCTCCACTGCGATCGCCAACCCGCCTGCCAAGCGTGGCGATTATGGCAACCCCCCTTTTCTCTTTGGGGGAGGCTTATGTCCAGCAGTGGACGTCTTTTGGCTGATTTGATGATGATGATGATGATGAAGTGCTGGGATGACATGAAAAGCAAAGAGGTTTTGGTGACGGAAAGTATTTAGTANTGCAACAGCTCCACTGCGATCGCCAACCCGCCTGCCAAGCGTGGCGATTATGGCAACCCCCCTTTGGCTTTGGGGGAGGCTTATGTCCAGCAGTGGACGTCTTTTGGCTGATATGATGATGAAGTGCTGGGATGACATAAAAGCAAAGAGGTTTTGGTGACGGAAAGTATTTAGTAAATGATGTTGAATATGAGTGTACTTAAATTATATTTCGNACCAGACAACTGATAAACATACTTATATATTTCTAAATACATACATATTATAGACAAATTACACAAATTACAAATGATGTTGAATATGAATGTACTTAAATTATAATTCCTCATCAGGTTCAACGGTTCAAGAGCTATCCTCTCCGGCCCAGCAGGAGGCGTAGTTGGATATGCCATGACAGCGTATCAGGAACAAACTGGTTTGCCAGTTATAGGTAAGTCAATCACTGTCATAATCAGTGATAGGATAATCGGGCGCTAATATACCTTTTTTTTTTTTGATTCGGCGGGATATCCTCATGGAAATCCTGCACCCTGGGGTGGGTGGAGGGGTCTCTCTTACTGACTAAAACCACCCCGGTGTTCCATCTCCCACCTACGCCGGGGATCGCGGGAACGTAAGCGACTTCCGCAATCCCCGGCTGGGCGCTAATATACCTAATTTCACTGTTATTCTTAAGTCGGTTCATGCATTTAGAAGTTACATACAAATTAAAAAATATAACACTCCTTTTTTTGGGCAGTCGTGTAATAAATACAACACATTGACCACATTGTGCACATTATATTTTTTCCCTTTGTTTTGAATAAAATAAAGATACTAAATCAAAATAACCACTGCTATAATTTCATTATGTTTGTTATAGTTATTTTTACAAAATTGTTCTTTCCCGGGAACCCGGGATTACTTATTTATTCAGAAAGGAATGTCCATATTATTCTTTCACGGGAAGAAGTTTAGATATATAAGCGCCCGATTATCCGATCACTGGTCATAATATAAGCTGAAGTGTACTTAGAACTTAACACTTTCTATTCTTTGATTAGTTCATTGTCTCAAACGTACATGCACTGCATACAAATTTGCCTTCTAGTTGCGCACATTAGAAATTTTTACCCCTCCCTCCTCTCCTTCCTCTCTGAGATAAGGTCACGTGCCAGAGCCATTGTGAGAATAAGTTGGTGATATTCGTTTTCCGTCTCTCTCACACACTAAAATCATGACGGTATTGACAAGCCTAAAGTAGGACCCCTGTGTGTACTTCCTGGATGCTCCTTTATGATTGCGTAACTACTAAGACATATGAGAAACCACCTGTTTCTTGTGTTGATTCCACAAACTAATGTTTTGTTCTAGGATTCGATATGGGCGGTACTTCAACAGACGTGTCAAGATACGCTGGCTCTTTGGAGCATGTTCACGAAGCAACTACAGCTGGGGTTACTATTCAAGCTCCTCAGCTAGGTAACGTACTGCATATTTCCCTGATCCCTATTGCCGATTTTTCTCAGATACCTACTATGCTTAAAATTTTTATACCCTAAGGTATCTACTGGTTTGAGGGAGACAAAGTAAAATTAAAACAATTGAAGCTCCTAAAAACCAGTTAGTTTTTGATGATAAAGATTTTCATTTTCTTGTTAAATATTTTTTGAGGTCCTGTATCGGTCGTTTATCTGTTCGTTAACCACTTACCAACCAGTTATGACAAATAGCGTTAACGGACAGATACGACCGATAAAAACCTCAGGAACCGGGCATAAAAGAAACTGGTGTTTAGGTTACGGTACAAGGAGACTATGTCAATTTTTTTTTTTTTAGATATAAACACAGTAGCAGCAGGCGGTGGATCAATGTTGATGTTCCGCTCAGGCCTCTTTGTAGCGGGTCCCGAGTCCGCGGGCGCCGAGCCGGGCCCCGCGTGCTACAGGAAGGGGGGCCCCCTCACTGTGACTGACGCTAACTTGTTGCTAGGTAAGTGTTATGNGAGCCGGGCCCCGCGTGCTACAGGAAGGGGGGCCCCCTCACTGTGACTGACGCTAACTTGTTGCTGGGTAAGTGTTATATGTCAAAGTCAAAGTCAAAACGTTTATTTCAATTAGGCCATTAAACGGCACTTTTGAACGTCAGCATTTACAGTTCAGTAAAATAATAATATTACACTAATAAAGTGACTCTACTGTCCATTCGGAAAGGTAGATTCTTATGGAGAAGAACGGACAAGAAACTCCATAGTTACTCTTTTCAAATAATGATTTACAAAATTTGCTATACAAAAATTAATTTAATATTATGTGAGGACGATACACCCAGAGTATGCTACTTATAAGAACAAAGTATTACCGGCAGAGGTTAACTTATTCATTTTCTAAAAAAAATTAGGTATGATTCTCAGATCTTCCAAAAAAATGCATATATGTAGGTATATTCTATGCCTATTAGGATACTGAATACAGTATTTTCCTGCATAGTCAAAATTTGTTGTTAGTGTACAGCATTGGAAGCGTGCTGGGCCCATAACCTAATAAAACGCTGTCATAGACGAAACTATATTTTCAAAAATATGTATAAAGCCTGGTACAGATAGTCCGGGTTCATCATATACATAACGTAGTAAGGAATGAATCATAAATTATGTGAAGATTTCTACTAACTCCCAATTGAATCGAGCTATAAAAAAAAATATGGCATACGATTTTAGTACGCCATGACGTTTTGTGTATTGGTTTTAGAGATAAATGTGCTTTCCCAGGTCGTTTGCTGCCCGAATACTTCCCAAAGATCTTCGGGAAGAGCGAGAACGAGCCTTTAGACAGAGAGGCAACCGTCACGGCATTTAAGAAGATGACAAACGAAATCAACACCTTTTTGAAGCAGGATGGTATCAAAGAGGTAAGTTTAATCATATTAATTTAGGTACTTAGCCAGCAAAAAGTCAAAAAGTCGGGTAGATGATCCCCCGCTCGGAGAAGGAGGCGTCGAGGAGGCAACCGCCTCGACGCCTAAATGCCGAAACCCCGCCTGCGCCATTTATGGCAGGTGGGTCTCCAAGGTTGCGGGCGCTCAGAGTAGGTACTCTGTCCGCTAACCCAGTGATCCTAGGAAAGGCGGTGGCACAGTAATCTCGTGCTGCCGTGCACAGCGAGGCTAAGGGGAGACCCCTTTACAATCTCCCCAAAGATGTGCCCTAACAGGCGTTGCACAGAGGGGGTTCCGGAGTGGTCTTTTGAGAGGTAACAGGGGTTATGTGCGTATGGTGATCACCGGGGTGGTTTTAGCCCAAAAGTCCAGGCACCTTTTAAAGGCTCAAAAACAAAAAAAGGGTAGATTTGGGCCTGAACGTAATAATTTGTCACACTATGCCGCGCGGGTTACCTTGTTGGGCAACCACCACAAGCCCCACCCACAATACTGAAAATAGTAAATAAGTTAACCTGGCAATTTAGGGCAAATTACTCAATATCTAGCTTTCAGTGATGACTTACGGAACCGCGTGTCGCTCACAATGGGCCTCATCAGAAGGCTTAAATTCACCCATAAGGCAATCGAGTGGCTAATCCTCGGAGTTCTGATGATGATATCCGCAAGAGAACCAAGGGTATCGACATAGCCCGAAGGATCGCCATACTGAAGTGGCAGTGGGCAGGGCTCATTGCTCGCTGAACAGGTGGTCAATGGAACCGAAGAGTTCTGGAGTGGCGACCGCGTATCGGAAGACGCAGTGTTGGCACGGCCTCCCACAAGGTGGACCGATGACCTGGTAAGGGTCGCGGGTAGCCGATGGATGCAAGACGCACAGGACCGGTTGTTGTGGCGACACGTAGGGAGGCGTATGTCCAGCAGTGGACGTCTGGCGATATGATGATGATGATTATGTTTCACAATGCTAAGGACGGCCACAACTGACGAAACATCGTCAAAAAGATGACTACACGTCGCGTCACGTCCGTCGGGGAACCATGATCTTTAGGGAATTATTGGAACGATTTGATTTTTATGTTATTTCTTTTTTGTTTTTAGATGACTATGGAAGAAGTTGCTATGGGATTCATAAATGTTGCCAATGAAGCTATGTGTAGGCCAATCAGGTATGGTGCAATTTCTTTGCAGTTTTCTCAAAGTTTAGTTTGTTATGACTTATTTGTAACTTTGAGATAGTGCAAAAGTTGGATTTCGTTATTTATTTAAAATGCCATCTGATGCAAATGATTCTCAATCTTTGTTTTTTTTTTTTAAATATGCGACTCTTCTAGACATTACTTCAAACTTAAATTCAGAATCATAAACAACGTGTAACAGAATAAAGGCAATTCCTCTTAAGGGGTCATTGTGCTTATCATCATGAACAACTTTTACTATGGGACCAACATTGAAATCTTAAAAAAAAAGTCGTCTGCCCCATACATTTCTGTGAGCATAACTCGACAAAAAATACTGAACAGCTGATTATTTTTCGCTATTTCGGGGTTGGTCATAACAATGAGTACAATGACCCCTTAAGAGGTATTGCGTTTATTTTGTTACACGTTGTATAGTGAACAGGTATTGCAAAAACGAACTCCATGCCATAATGCGACAAAGTTCAAATTTCTTTGCAACCAAATAATCACAAATAGTTACCCAAACATCGACTTTCAATACCGTGAAGCCGGGTTACTTTGGCTCTAGGATATTACTTTGGCCCTAACTCGTTAAACAATAGGGACACATCACACTGTGTTTACTGCCTTCTTTTTTGGCCAAAGTTATACCCCAGGGCCCAAGTTACTGTACATATACCTGTGAACAAGCATCTTTGCCTCTCTGAAGTTAGGTGTTTGTGACGACCGCGCAGGTGCAATCGCGTAAAAAAGTGTTAGCGCGTAAAAATATTTTTGTTTTATACGTATTCTATTATGTATGTTCTTGAGTAGTGTTTTTTTACTCACTTGAAAAAAGCTGTGGAAGCAGTTTGCTATTGTAAGATGAGTAGGTAGAAATGCATAAGAAGGTAATAATTATAGGTAATTGAAAGTGAGGGATTGTGTTCGCACCAAATAAATGAAAGCTAAATTTAAAGGTACATGCACTCACTTGAAGTATAGCCAGCTAACTCGTTGTCGCAGGTCGAAGGTGGATCACAAACACAGACACAAGCGGGGCACAGTGCATTACCCAAACTAGTTCAATATAAAGTTTATTAGTCAATATAAAGTCTTTTAGTATTTACTCAGTCACTGTCGCTCAAAATTTCCCAAACTCCTTCCATAAATAAATTTGTGGGGCCATTAAAGGCATT
>NDFZ01001466.1:0-10596 GCA_002192655.3 Mamestra configurata | reverse complement strand
TCTCGCAGTTCAACCTATAAGGTTGTCGACTGCTTAACCGGGCTTGCCTGTGGTGGCCTTAATATAATATTAAAGCCTCCAGCCAGGGCTTATAAAAAACTTACAAACTAAGCGACTACACGCTAAGGGCACCCCCTGTGGGGTACGGGCCTCGGCTTAGGGCGTCGCTGGGGAGAGGACAGCTAGAGACGGGCTGAATGAAATGATCATGCTCATCACACAAAGATTTGTCCTGGGTGGGAATCGAACCCCCGACCTCCGGTTTAGCAGTCAGGGTCACTAACCACAAGACCAACAGGTCAGTCAAAAAAGTTATTGATTACATATTAAACAATTCTCATGACTATGCACTATGTATTATTTACTTTGATTAATTATATTGTGGGTTCTATTTGCATGAGCAGGCGTCTTTCACATAAGACATTGCTTTTCTCTTAGTTACTACGGGTAGAACACAAAATACTGATTTATTTACTTTAACTAGAGTCCGTACAATTCCTTATCCTAAATGTACTGCGCTTCACAAAATGAATGCTGATTTTATAACATGATATCCGCTACTAAAAATATATTTTTTGAGACTATAACATGAACATAGGCATTTCAACACCAAGAAAATATACTACAGACAATACATCATGCCAAAGTCTTCCCCCATTTGAACAATTTGAATTCCCATTTTCCACATTGAACTCCTTTAATTTGAATTCCCTTCAAAAGCATGCGAGTCATCAAACACCTCCATTGACATCAGGGAGGGCAAATGCTTTAGCTAAATTCGTACGCATAATTTCCTTTATGGTGCTTTGAAACGGGCGATATTTTTGAATGCTAAATGTTGCTGCGGTAATTTCAAGGGCAACTTATCGGCAACTTTAAGGTTAAAAATTGTGGCTTTGTACTTTGCCGCAAGATTTCAAAGGCCATCTCATTAATTAGCAAACATAGAAGCTTGAAACATCTACTAAACTACTATTTAACACAACTGAAATGTTTGGTTTTTGTCAAGAACCGATGGATGAACTGTGTAGATTTTTTTTTAAACTTAAAAATGTGTGATAGATTGAGAATCGTGATTATTATTGAGATAACGGTAAATATCTATGTGCGCAAGATGAAGATATGCTACGCCATACCCACATAAATTGGGATATGGACAGGCATATGATGATGAGAGGGCGATACCAAAAACATTGCCAGCAACTTTTGCAGCCGNTTATTATTGAGATAACGGTAAATATCTATGTGCGCAAGATGAAGATATGCTACGCCATACCCACACAAATTGGGATATGGACAGGCATATGATGATGAGAGGGCGATACCAAAAACATTGCCAGCAACTTTTGCAGCCACCACCAAGCCAAAAAAATGGCCAGTCTACACATGATTTTATTCTCGTTAGGCATACGCCTGATGTGAATAAAATTGATGTTGATACAGGACCCGATTGACACGTAATTCGGAATGAGCCTACTTTACATAGGTACACATTGGAATTTGCGACGGTTAATTTCAGTGAAGGGTTTCTGTAGTGTTTGACATTGAGTTGTATGTCACCTTGGAGTGTTTTGAGGGTGGTGTGTGGTGTTACCGGCTTTATGTTGGTAGCTGTGTTTTTCAGGAGATGAGTGTGAAGATATTGTTGCCTTATTCAGACTTTGCTTTTAATTTTAAGATAGTTTGAGACAATAGTGAGTTCATTATGATTGTCATTAGAGTTCAAATGTTTGAGTTTATTTTGATGGAATTAATACCTACTTGAAATTCGGAACTTTCACGTGGGCGAAACATCGGTTTTGCCTACGTGAAAGTTGTAAATTGTTTTTAAGTGATCGGGATCAAAAGTCTCTGATATTCTTATCTAATACACGGTCCACTCATATGCCATGTTAATCCGAATCGGTTCAGCTGTTAAGACGTGAAGAGGTAGGAGGGAGACATAGTTACTTTTGCATTCAATTATGAAAAGCAAAGCTGCGTGTGTGACGGTCTAATCACGTTTGCGGGTTCAACTTGAAATTTTTGGCCAGTACCGAGGCACACATTATCCAAGGAAAAATAATACAAATTATTCCTTGGCTAAAATTGTTAATATAAAAAAAAACGTGAAAAGAAAATATGGCATTGAATTTAAATTTACTACCAAAACAAACCTACAGTCGAATTGAGAACCTGTTCTTTTGAATTTGGTGACAAGGAACCGCGGCAACCGCGTCCATAATTTCACGAAGCCCCCAAAGATTGCAAGTCCCAGAAAAGTCCGTAACTGCCACCGTATTCGCGAAACTCAAATAATTGATTACGAAAGGATTATTAAACAGGAAAATGATGGAGTTACAAAACCAAAATATATAGATACAGAAGGTCAGCTCCGAACAAACATCGAAAACGCACGCACACATAGACACGCTTCAGGTACAGCGAGGGCAAGTGCACTAGCGACCGGTATTTGTTTGAGTTCACCGCACGTACGCATCCAAGCGTCCGTGCGCCTGTTTTTACGCGTTACATGGAGCTGAACTTCTGTGCCTAGCTACTATACNTAATTCGGAATGAGCCTACTTTACATAGGTACACATTGGAATTTGCGACGGTTAATTTCAGTGAAGGGTTTCTGTAGTGTTTGACATTGAGTTGTATGTCACCTTGGAGTGTTTTGAGGGTGGTGTGTGGTGTTACCGGCTTTATGTTGGTAGCTGTGTTTTTCAGGAGATGAGTGTGAAGATATTGTTGCCTTATTCAGACTTTTAATTTTAAGATAGTTTGATGACAATAGTGAGTTCATTATGATTGTCATTAGAGTTCAAATGTTTGAGTTTATTTTGATGGAATTAATACCTACTTGAAATTCGGAACTTTCACGTGGGCGAAACATCGGTTTTGCCTACGTGAAAGTTGTAAATTGTTTTTAAGTGATCGGGATCAAAAGTCTCTGATATTCTTATCTAATACACGGTCCACTCACATGCAATGTTAATCCGAATCGGTTCAGCTGTTAAGACGTGAAGAGGTAGGAGGGAGACATAGTTACTTTTGCATTCAATTATGAAAAGCAAAGTTGCGTGTGTGACGGTCTAATCACGTTTGCGGGTTAAACTTGAAATTTTTGGCCAGTACCGAGGCACACATTATCCAAGGAAAAATAATACAAATTATTCCTTGGCTAAAATTGTTAATATAAAAAAAACGTGAAAAGAAAATATGGCATTGAATTTAAATTTACTACCAAAACAAACCTACAGTCGAATTGAGAACCTGTTCTTTTGAATTTGGTGACAAGGAACCGCGGCAACCGCGTCCATAATTTCACGAAGCCCCCAAAGATTGCAAGTCCCAGAAAAGTCCGTAACTGCCACCGTATTCGCGAAACTCAAATAATTGATTACGAAAGGATTATTAAACAGGAAAATGATGGAGTTACAAAACCAAAATATATAGATACAGAAGGTCAGCTCCGAACAAACATCGAAAACGCACGCACACATAGACACGCTTCAGGTACAGCGAGGGCAAGTGCACTAGCGACCGGTATTTGTTTGAGTTCACCGCACGTACGCATCCAAGCGTCCGTGCGCCTGTTTTTACGCGTTACATGGAGCTGAACTTCTGTGTCTAGCTACTATATGGTTAACAGACTGACACAAAATAAGATAAAGTTTCAATTATATAAATTGGAGGGTTTAAACTTCAAAGTGACGCCGGCGGGTGCTCTTTATAGGGTTAAGATGTTGACTACCAATTAGTAGGAGCTATTAAGATATTATTCTTTCTATTTCAATTTGGGGTGAATTGTGGAATTGATGCAAGAGGTTTTTGGAATATTTCATAATTGTTTATTCTTGTCTGGGGCGACAGTGACGATAAAATGAAGAGTAACGACGAAAATTTAAAAAGTTGGAGAACCTGCGAACTTTGGCACTATGTGTACCTAGGCCATTTGGCTCGTTTAAATTATTCCCGCGCTATTAAATTCTGCTGCTTATGGGGGATCCGTAGTGGTACCCGCGAAATTCAAAATTTCTTGATTTTTTTTTCAATTTACAGGTTGTCACCTTGAAAACTCAGGTGGAGTGAACGCAAAGTGAACTGCCGGTCGATTCTGTTAACATGTCGAAGTGAAGGCATGGGTGAAGTGATAACGAGGTGAGCTGTCAATCCATACAATCAAGATGTCAAGTGATCTCGGACTAAGCCGTCATTCCATGATGATAATATGGATTGACAGCTCACTTCGTGATCACCTCACCCAAGCCCTCACTTCGACATGTTTACAGAATCGCACTGCTATTGTTTTTGCCTAACGCCATTGAAAAAGGTGTGCCTTTACGATTACGTATGTAACAACAAGTGCTGATTTTTACGCCAAGGCAATTTTTACTCTAAGGAATATAAAATTAATCTCTCAAACAGCTAAAACCGCACAACAAGTTATTCCGTCAAAAGTCTCAGCTAGCCAGGTTATTTGTTAATCTAAACCGAATCTGAAGAGGAATCTGTCTTAAGAGGATCTTCGCGAAAATATTTTATGACTAAGTTTATTTGAATAAAGATGCTGTGAAAGAAAATACCGCGATTTACTTAAATAAAGACAGGAAGAAATTGTGGCATGGAGATTGGAGGACCAAAGACGAGATAATTATGAAGTGTATAATAAAGTATACACAGAAAAAAGAGGAATGCCAGTTCACTCCACCTAAGTTCATGATGATATTTTACAGCAGTGCGATTCTATAAACGACTCACCGTAAAAAATTAGATGAAGTGAACATAAAGTGAGTTGTGGTTTAATTTTTTATTATTATATCATTTATTGTATACCTCATAATAAGAACAGAACAATCAACCATTTGAGCTTAGTACGAAATTCAAAAACGTGGTCATACTTGCGCAAGCCAAATGTAAACCTGATACAGAGATTTTGAAGTCGCTCGAACTAATCCACCCAATGTGGGATGACAGTTCACTTTAAGCTTAATCCACCTTTATTTTTCACTGTAAGATATTCAAAGAATAGACCGGCCAGTACAGTTCGTGTCCCGTTAGTTTGCCAGTCTGAAGTAGATTACAAATGACTGGGTGTGGGTAGTAGTACATCTAATACTAGAACTTGCAGATATGGTGGTTGTTTCCGTTTTTGCGGCGTCTCTCGGCAGACCAAGGCGCACATTGTGCTGCAAGAGTTGCGAAATTATTCGAAAGAGTTACCGCGGTCCTGGAAAGCAAAGGGAATTTTAAGGATGACACGAATGACATGAATGGTTGACACCCCATCCGTGTCATGTGTGTTTAAGTCAGTAAGAGTCTTACACTCTTTTTTTTTCTTCTGCTCTGCCCAGAGCTGGAGGAGTCATTCGCTGACTTCCCATCCGGAAAAAATAGGAAATAAATAAAAGAATCGGTGAAGAAAACACAGTAGGGAAGCCGTCCACACATAAACTAGAACCAAAAATAACAACCAAACTACACTTTGTACACATGGTAGAATACAGCCCGTTCTCTCTGAAGGGAAAGGATACCTACTTATGATTCGGCGTTAAGTAGATTATAGGTTTATGTTAACATTAATTCTTTTGGATGGGAGTCCGACCCTTTGTGCAGGAGTTCAACTCGCACTATACATTATTTTAATGAACTATACTTTCAAATACGTGCTTAATTTTGAACATAAGAGAGGGTCTTATTTCGTACAAGCGCCCTATACAGCACCTGTGTTTATGTGGATATAAATTGAACAAAAACCGCATTGTCCAGGCGTATCGGGCGTTAATATCGGCACGTGTGGCGCTTCCATCGAGTTAACGATTCAGTGATACAACGCTATAAGGGCAGCTGCATATTTACGACTGAGCTTAGCCCTATTGGCTTGTGTGATTTTTTTTTTACAAACGAATACAACCGACTTCCACATTAAAAAAAATACTACAAAGTATAAAATAACTTTTATTACGGAAGTCGGTGTTTTTGGTTATTTTTTCTTATTTTAACACCGACTTGAGAAATTAAAGTTATTTTCGGAAGAGAAGAAGTCGTTTGTATTTTTGTTACTTAGCCTGTAAGTGCCCCGACTGAACCTAGTCGCTTTCTGTTACAATGTTTATATCCCACTTGATATACTACAATGTTTACAGAAAAGCAATGGTAAAATATTGCTAGCTGTGCTGGAATTTAAAATTGGTTGAAATTTATTATACATTGGAAAAAATTTAGATTTGTAATGAGTTTTTCTATTTTTAGTTCTTACAAAAATATGAAGCAAAGTTAATACGACTAAAGTAGATCATAGAGAAATGATTTTCTTTCTTCAAACTTAAGGCAAACAAAAACTTTTTTCCAAAAAAAATAGTACCCATAGTGGTACCCCACACCTCCGGAGGACACGGTGGAGCATACGGTGGAGGTCTGCCCTGCTTGGGCTGAGCACCGCCGTGTCCTCGTTGAGGCGATCGGCGGCGGCGACTTCTCGCGTCCGGCCCTGGTTGAATCCATGGTCCGGAGCGAGGAGGCTTGGGAAGCGGTCACCTCCTTCTGCGAAGCAGTAATGCTAGCAAAGGAGGAAGAGGGCCGCGCGAGGGAAAGGCAAGGCCTTTGCCCAAACCGCCGCAACAGGAGAAGACGCCCCGGGCGTCGGGAGTCGCAGGGCGATCCCCGGCCACCGTAGGCGCGGGCCTGCGGACGGCGAGCATTGGGTGGCTCGCTGTCCGATCACCACCAGGCCCGGGCCGATGGTGCGTTGTGTTTCACGCGCGCCTCAAAGAGATGTGAGCATAAAAGAAGGGGCCCGCTAGGGCCAGGGCCTACCAGGGTTGCGGAATTGGTTCGAAAGAGTCACCGCGGCCCTGGAACGCAAAGGGCTTTAGAAGGAACACGGATGGGTTTTAGTCAGTAAGAGTCTGACACGCCCTTCCGCGTCACCCAGAGCGGAAGAAGTCATTTGATGATTTACCATCTTTAAAAAAAAAAAAAAAACCCACACCTTTCAAAACACACAATTTCGTTTACTTACTTGGGTGAAATATTGTCTATTTCCTCAAGCTATTATGATTTAAAAACCGAACTACTAAACCGATTTGGATGAAATTTCTATGGGCCCAATCGGAAATATATTCTTTTGCATGGGCCCAATCCAAAAAATAAAAAAAAAATCAAATCGGTTTATAAAGTTATGAGGTAACAAACATAAAAAAACATACAACCGAATTGAGAACCTCCTTTTTTTTAAGTCGGTTAAAAAGAGAATTTTATTGTTATTTCTAGACACGAAAAGTAGGATGGGTAAATTGAGTTGTAAAATATTATAATAACCCAATGAAGAAAGACACTTGGTACGATTGATGACGATCGGTGACGAAAATATCGTCCGTGTTGTGAGAAATGTGCTTCTGAAGTGACAACCGCATTTGTAATTTTAATATTTCATGATTTCCTTTCGAAATTCTATGAAAAAAATGTAAATACCATACCCCGACTACGGCACCTTTGACTTGCATGGTCTTTGTCGGTTATAACAATATGTGTATTAATAGATTCATACTTAAAACCTATTAACTGTCTGTCTTTTGTTTCCAGCCAATCCAATTGGGTAGCGTATTTATCAACTATACCTTGTGGAAACGTTAACGTCACGCCTGGCCCATGTCCACTGCATTTTGCAGACCCAGGGGATATTGCTAAATGTGCTTCATTGGAAGAAACGGCACTTCATTGCGATTTAGGTGAATTGAGGTCTGCATTGACCAGTTTCTGCGGTACCCTAACTAGAGTTAAACTATTGCAGGGATTGCAGAAAATCGCATGCAGCTGAGGTGTCAATTTTAAAAAGGACCTGTAGTTTTCCGCCAATAAATAGAACAAGGAATGAGTATTAGAACCAAGTTCGGGCAGTCAGCCAAGTCGGATTAACTAGAAGTTAGCAGGTAGTAGCAGTCACTAGTCATGTCAATTAAAATGTATAATAAATTGCCAGAAATAATTAAAGAACAACAAAAAATTAATATATTCACAAATAAATTAAAACAATTTCTAAAATCTAAATGCTATTATAATATCAATGAATATTTAAATGATAAATTGTAAGTCAGGTAAGTATATGTGTTTTTGATTACTTTATAAATAGTACAGTTACAACATATTAAAAATAGTACACTCTTCCTCTCTCCTACTTTGCTGTGCCCTACCTACCAACTAAGTTCACATGTGGAAAAGCAATAAATATATTGAGTATTGGGTATGCGTACGTTCAAAGTAAATACTCATACTACTCT
Source organism: Mamestra configurata (assembly GCA_002192655.3). Taxonomy (NCBI): domain Eukaryota; kingdom Metazoa; phylum Arthropoda; class Insecta; order Lepidoptera; family Noctuidae; genus Mamestra; species Mamestra configurata. The sequence continues at coordinate 2,332 of NDFZ01001466.1, read as the reverse complement.
GTTCCACGCCTTTTGTAACTCAGAAAATAATTAACGTCTGGAAGCTCTAGAACCTTGGACTTTATTATATGAAACTGAAAGTGCCAACGACGCCAGAAACTGCGTGGAAATTGCTACTCATGGTATGGGCATGATGAGGAACATGTCGTGAAGAATATTTTGTGTATAAAAAAAGTGTTTAATGCATTGTGTAAAAGGTTTTATGGCTAAAAAGCTCACCTCTTTCTTTGAGATGACAAATAGAGATGTTTGGCTGCGCTGACCTGAAATATATTGACAAAAAAGCGTCCGCGGATTGGAAGAACAAGTATTTCGGGGGCCGGATTAACATTGTTGCCATTGTGAGACTGGACCTGGATGAGGCTGGCCCAGGAACGTGGGGATTGGCACATCAAAGAACGGGATTTGCTTAGCAGTGGGTGAAGTCGAGCTGTGGATGACGATGAAGATGATGAAGGTCAGGAGAATGATTGCTTATAACATAATATCACATAAAATTCCACAAGTCTGAAATACGATTACATTCAGTGTCGTCAAAGTTTTTGAAATGAGTGACTCTGTAACAAATCCCAGGTTTCCTACAACTACGTTTTTGTTTACATCAGCCGCTTTAATGCATCTCCAGCATTGCAATAGTCTGAGTATCAACAATACACAACGCTTCCCATTCGTGTGTACTGGCGTTATCTTTGATTGATTAATAGGCGTCCTTACAATGGGAATGTTACTGGCCAGTAAACAGATACAATTGAGTCATAAATGGTTCATAAAATAATAGTATATAATTGAAGGGATTCAGAATAATAGCTTTTCATACTCTCTTTAAACAGGAGCTTGTGGATATTTAATAAACGCACGAGTCGATATTCATGATTAAAAAACGCTAGCCCAGGTCGTTCCGTAGATGAGCGACCATGATGAGTCATAGAAAGATTCTTCCGTCCTTCAGAAAGCACAGAAATTTGACAGCCAGTTTCATCTAGAAGTATCATGTTAATCAGAAGATCAGGTACGTAGCCCTTTTTTTTTTTCAAGGATGGGATATCATCAAATGATTTCTTCCGCTCTGGGTGGAGCGGAAGGGCGTGTCAGACTCTTACTGANGATGGGAAATCATCAAATGACTTCTTCCGCTCTGGGTGGAGCGGAAGGGCGTGTCAGACTCTTACTGACTAAAACCCATCCATGTTCCTTCTAAAGCCTTTTGCGTTCCAGGGCCGCGGTGACTCTTTCGAACAAATTCCACAACCCTGGCAGGCTCTGGCCCTAGCGGGCCCCGTCTTCTATGCTGACATCTCTTTGAGGCGCGCTTGAAACACAACGCGCTATCGACCCGGGCCTAGTGGTGATCGGACAGCGAGCCACACAACGCTCACCGTCCGCAGGCCCGCGCCTACGGTGGCCGGGGATCGCCCTGCGACTTCCAACGCCCGAGGCGTCTTCTCCAGGTAGGTAGCCCTTACATGTAAAATACTGAATTTTAGCTGCATCCAAATGGACTAAAAGCCAACTTCAAACAGCCTTTCCTTCGCTGTTCTTCTCTGAGTAATTTCACAGCGGAATCCAAGAAGACAGTAGAATCATTTCTCCTCGTTGAGTTTTACTGACTGGGTGCTTTTCTTGTTGTTGCCTCTGTTGATTCTGGCTGTTAGAAGTTTCATTGGTTTGGAATAGGGTTGAACAAAATCCAAAAAATCTACGCTGCGCTTTCTAGCCATTCGACAATTAGAACAAACAATAAAGTACATAACTGTTTCGTGTGAGGAGCTCGCGGCTAAATGATAACAGCCGCACGGGTCGATCTTCAAGGTTAAGCAACGCTTGCCGAGTTTGGTCTGTGGATGGGCGACCATCTTAACATACTGAGACTCCTTATTGCCTCGGAAAGCACGTTAATCCGTTGGTCCTGGCTGTCATTTGATAGATAGATCTTTGGCAGTCGTTACGGATAGTCAGAAGCCAGAAAATCTGACAACAGTCTTAGTAAGGAGTACCGTGTTAATGGGTTGTGGAGGTCTGGTAGGCAGCCGCTCCACGTAAAATACTGGTATTCAGCTAAATCCAGTTTGACTGGAAGCCGACCCCAATATAATTGGGAAAAGGCTAGGCAGATGATGAATAAAACTAAACTAAACTAAATAACTGTTTCAATATATTTTTGTTTTTTTTTCTAGCAATAAAGTCGCGAGTGTGTCGCCGGTATAATGATTCGCTGTCAGTGACCACCACACAAGAACGCTTTTGTGAGCTGTGACATTTTTGTTATCACTCTGCTAAACTAGGAACGCGGATTTTTGGCCTATTTCCCGGACTTTCATAGGTACCATTTTTT
>NDFZ01001464.1:0-13882 GCA_002192655.3 Mamestra configurata | reverse complement strand
TAAAAAGTAAGACTGTAGGCACTGTAAAATCAGAAATTCTCTATTTCTTTTAAAAATATTGGCAACCTTTGGCTTTACATCGACTTACCTTTATCAAGAAAAATAAGAGGAACTTTAGGTACCTACTTGCAAAACTTTTTTTGATAACGGTAAGAAAGGCGATAATGTTGTTTAATAATGTAATTATACAAAGAACATGACGCTCATTTGCTACACTGTCGACATTATATCTCATTTATCTCAAAACTGATGATTTTTTAGTTAATGATACAGTTGTGTTGAAAAAATTGCGCTCCGTTTACTGTAAAAACATCATTTCTCTGTGAATATCTGCTCCCTCTCTCTCTCTCTCTTCCTAGAGCTAAGAGAAATTACGTATTATTAACTTAAGAAAAAAGGTCAAGTACGAGTCGAATTCGTGCGCCGAGGGTTCCGTACCTACCCATTATACCGCCATAATAAAATTGGTATCATTTTTATTGGTGGCAGGCATCAACTATGTATGTATGGGGTCAATTTTTTGGAATTTTTCCTTTATTTGTGCTGTAAGACCTTGCTTCCTTTTTTGAATTTGATCCTAAGTAACGACACTTTCGAATGGTGTAATATCACAGGGTGTGTTTTATTTTTCAAAATCAACCGGTTCGATTCCTGGCTGGAATAATCGTTTTTTTTTTAAATCCAATAATGCAGTTTTAGTTATCATCAAAATCGGGCTCGAGACTACTTTCGGTGGTTTTCGATATTACTATAGTTTCGGATTTGGCCATCGACGAACACTTTAAAAATTCATGTATATATGCTTTTTTTTTTTTTTTTAAGGATGGGAAATCATCAAATGACTTCTTCCACTCTGGGTGGAGCGGAAGGGCGTGTCAGACTCTTACTGACTAAAACCCATTCGTGTTCCTTTTAAAGCCCTATGCGTTCCAGGGCCGCGGTGACTCTTTCGAACAAATTCCGCAACCCTGGCAGGCTCTGGCCCTAGCGGGCCCCGTCTTTTATGCTGACATCTCTTTGAGGCGCGCGTGAAACACAACGCGCCATCGACCCGGGCCTGGTGGTGATCGGACAGCGAGCCACCCAATGCTCGCCGTCCGCAGGCCCGCGCCTACGGTGGCCGGGGATCGCCCTGCGACTCCCGACGCCCGGGGCGTCTTCTCCTGTTGCGGCGGTTGGGGCGAAGGCCTTGCCTTTCCCTCGCGCGGCCCGCCTCCTCCTTCGCTAGCATTACTGCTTCGCAGAAGGAGGTGACCGCTCCCCAAGCCTCCTCGCTCCGGACCATGTATTCAACCAGGGCCGGACGCGAGAGGTCACCGCCGCCGATCGCCTCGACAAGGACACGGCGTTGCTCAGCCCAAGCAGGGCAGACCTCCACCGTATGCTCCACCGTGTCCTCCGGGCGATCCTCGCAGTGCTGACACCCGGGCGTGTCCTCCCGCTTAATCCGAAACAGGTACCTCCCGAAACAGCCGTGTCCGGTCAGTACCTGCGTCAGGCGGAAGGTGAGGACGCCGTGGCGCCTCTCCAGCCACTCCTCAAAGAGGGGCCTTACCGCCGCAATAGTGGCGTGCCCAGCGCTGGGCCGCGATAGTCGCTGTCTCCATACCGCCATGGTATCCTGCCGGAGCTCCGTCCGCCGCAATTCAATTTGCCGCGGAAGCGGAGTTTCGCCCCGGCGAAGCGCCTCCACGCGCCACGCGTAGACGTGCGCGAGGGCTCTCGCCTCCAGATCCCATGGTGGTAAACCGGCAAGGAGGCTCGCCGCCTCGCCGGAGATCGTGCGGTATCCCCGGGCCAGCCGGATGGCCATGACCCTTTGGGACGCGTTGAGCTGGCGGACTGGTCGCCCCTTCAGCGTTAGGGCCCACACAGGGGCCCCATAAAGGGCCATGGACCGCACGATCCCCGCATAGAGCCTCCGGATGTATATATGCTACTACCATAAATTTTACACGTCTTCAAAAAGAACAGTTTAGCTGGCAGAGGACGGGGGACACTTTACTCTAACAAAAATTTGCACTTTAAAGCTTAATATTTCGCAAACGAATCTTTAGATGGAAAAACGGTTTTCACACACCCTCAATATTTTTAGGCGACCTATACAACGACACCCCGTACCATGGGATAGACGAAAAAAAAAGCATCGCCACTAGATACCCTCATTTTTTTAAAGATTTTATGTAACCACTTTGTCAGCGTGATTTATATATATACCCATACCAAATTCCAACTTCCCAGTGCTAAGCATCTCTGAGCTAAACCGCGGTCAGACAAACAGACAGACGGACATCCTTGTTGACTACGGAACCCTATAAATCATCAATTTTGAGATATGTCGACCTGGTGTCTAGCAAATGAGCGATGGAATAGCAGGAAAAACAGACATAACAACAATAATCGAATGTAACAGTGCAGAAAAGAACTTCCTGTTGTTTTCAGAGGAAAAAAGAAAATAATGGCACTTTAATTGGATTAACGGTTGACCTTTCACACGAACGAGAGTCGTCGGAATAAATAAATGTTAGCGAGTTCCTGTGAAACGAGCTGAAAATACACTCTATTGGTAAGCTATATTGAGAAGGGAAGTTAAAAGTTATTGGAAAGGTTTTGTTATAGTTCCTCATTCAAGTTATTTTCAGGCTTAACAAAGGTATTGTAAGCAAAATACAAGAACAAGATTGAATAAATTCTTGAATGTTCATACAGCGGCCTTGATCCTGACATTTGCGTACCTAACGAGAATGAGGCCGAGTGGCGGCCTCGCGCGCCTGACCGCCTGCGCTTGCGCAACCACCACCGAGCACCGCGCGCCGAGCGCTGCCGACCGATAGCCACGACTACGACAATGCGACACAGATAAACGTACCACCCTATATCGATATCTCGTTTCTACGCTCGGACAACGGCCCAACCTTCGATGTAGTGACGTGTTCTATCGATACCTACAGAATGAGGACAATCGAACAATTTAATGATCATTTATCGAACTGATTTATATCAATCAACTGCCACTCAATTCAGAGGCTGTTGAAAGTAGATAGTATAGATTAATAATAATAATGATTCCAGGGGTTTTCAATAAAGATAGAGAGTGAACAACATCATACCTAACTTTTACATAACCACAACCACTTAGGACGTATCGTTAGGTAAAATTTGTTTCTTAAGCAGCCGCGTGAGTGACAGAGTTTGTAATCTACTTATCTTTTGCCAACCAACATTTCTTCCAAAAATATTAAAAAAGATTACGAATATTTGCACTCAAAAGTAGAGTCGGATATTGTTGTTTTTCCTAGGATAATTCGATACTCGATAAGATGTAATGTTTACTCAGATCGTGTGACGTTCAATTTGTTGTTGTTTCAGATAACACACACACAACAAGAAAGTGAAAATCGTTGACATGTCAATAAAACACGGTGGTCCCACAAACAACGTTATCTCTTAGCGACTACATTTTATGGGCAAACTTCCATTGAAATAGAAAATGTGTGTTTAGTGTCCTGATAAAAATATATCTATCTGTTAGACTGTTATTTTTGTTCCTAATCTATTCTAATATTTAAATATTAGAATCACTTTAAAGTGAGCCCCAATTTGTGTGTACCTCTACACCTACACATTATTTCATCTAATTAATCTTATAGTGAATTTCATATTCTATTTTGATCTTTCTATCTTAAATGCTAACTGGGTTCAAGTAGCTACACATTCTGAAGCTATTCCGTATCTTCCTTTATCTGCTCCTCAAATCGCTGTTAATTTCCGGAGAACACGATAATAAATGCTGATGCTCGCGTAATTATAGTGTTTGTTAAGCGATATAATGAGCGGAGCTGCGGGCGGGCCTCAGTAAATCACTCTTTCCGAGGTACAATCGGCTGTATCACGACATGCGAATTGTAGCTTTGTGTAGCCATGGTAATGTGGGATCTTTTATTAATAACATTACTTGACTGACTTAATATTAAAGCGGGTCAGAAATTCGATCGATTTCGCACCACAGTAATAAAATCATGGTTTTTTACTTGTGTAGAAGACCAGACATGACAAGAAGAGAATTATAAATAGACTTAGTCCTAAATGTTTCCAAGCGGAACACCATTCTATGTATCTTATATATAATTATGTCGTAATGTCGTTACTTGTAGATCTTTTTAAAATTTCGAGTGCAATGATTGGTTTGCATGACGATTCAACATAGAACATTTTACCNTCACTCTTTCCGAGGTACAATCGGCTGTATCACGACATGCGAATTGTAGCTTTGTGTAGCCATGGGAATGTGGGATCTTTTATTAATAACATTACTTGACTGACTTAATATTAAAGCGGGTCAGAAGTTCGATCGATTTCGCACCACAGTAATAAAATCATGGTTTTTTACTTGTGTACACACTTACAAAGGTACCTACACCAAACTAAAAACTAATTGTGTCGCAAGCCTTGGCTGGTTCAATTCTATTTACACTTAATTGGCCAATAAAACCGGCCATGTGCGTGTCGGGCCACGCGCAGTGTAGGGTTCCGTAGTTGCACATCACAATTGCCAAGTAGGATATTATAGGTTGGTCGAGTGTTACTCGTTCAACATGTAAAACCTACTTAGCTGTGATAGTTTTGTCTATTTAAGCAAANTTGGCTGGTTCAATTCTATTTACACTTAATTGGCCAATAAAACCGGCCATGTGCGTGTCGGGCCACGCGCAGTGTAGGGTTCCGTAGTTGCACATCTTAGCTGTGATAGTTTTGTCTATTTAAGCAAGTAATGTAATGATCATCATAAGGAAGAGCGCTGATGTCTGAGATACAGATATTTTATATCTAGTTCAGACACAGATGCCTTCAATATAAACTTAAGAAAATTTGAATGTATCCTTCATATCTGTTAAAATGTAACATATGTGTTGTGTCAAAATAAATTATTATTATTATTTCGTTTATTCATTTTTTTTTTCTTATTTCATACATTTTTAAATATTTCTTAAAAATACAAAAATACAAAAATAAAAAAAACATTTAAAAATATAAAAATAGTAGCCCACCGGTATTATTATTATTATTATAGTTTTCCTTTTAAATTCGTTATAAATATGCTACTACCATACATTTTTTCATATCTCCAAAAAACACCGTTTAGCTGGCAGAGGGAGGGATTTGACTATAATAAAAATAAGCACTTAGCCAAAGCTGTTTGTTTGTTTCTTTGTTTGTTTGAACGCGCTAATTTCTGAAACTACCAGTCGGATTAGGATAATTCTTTTTACCACTTTGTCACAGTGATTAATATTTATACCCATAGGTACCAAATGCTAACTTGGCGGACATGGCGAAACTATAAGGGTTCCTTATTGACTACGGAACCCTAAAAATGGAGAGTGATGGTCATGAGTGACGGTCACCGTACACAGTACGGTGTTTCTGATAGTCGCGTGTGTTCAATGGTGGTACGGGTACCTGATTGTCGAGGCTTGGTATCGAAACCGGTTGCAAGCACTTTTTGCGATACCGACACGACAACGTGCAACGGTGCGCGCATGCATTCGCCAATATTGCAATCTTCAATCAAATGTTAATCTTGTGTACTTGCGTTTAGTTTGGTGGGTAGCTATTTATTATTATTAGGCTTACGTATTGTTTCATCTTTTACCTCGTTAATACTATTGTTTCATGCACAGTAAACAATACATTTTGGTACTTATTAATAATAATCATACATGAGATAGGCATGAGGTTGAGGAAAACGAGAATTGGGAATGGGGGTAAAACATTAGTATTTGGTTGGACTCTATTTTAGATACGTTGTTAAGTTAAATAATATATGTTCATATTGTATGTATATGTCGCAACCAAATAGCCTAAACATCCGTTTAATTAGTGGCCTAGCCTTTTCATTAACTGCGCCGATTTTTCAGCGACATTTGTGACATCTTTGGTTCAATATCGTTTAATGACTTGCGCATGTCACTTATGTCGCTGATTAAACTGCGCAGTTCAATGAAAAGGCTAGGATTTTAATGTAACGGCTGATAAAGCTAGTTGGCTGCGCCAAATACATTTAAAATAAATATCTACGTAAGTAAAGTTACAATACGTTATAATACGTCATAGTTAAGGGTGTAGCAGACACAGAAGTATCTGCTATACAATTAGAAAAATATATCTTTTTTTTTTAAACTCGTCCGCAAAAAACGTCTTTAAAGTTGAAAAAAAAAATGATGCAACCAACTGCATGGGAGTGCTTGAAAATTGTTTTATTTGGAACTTCTTAGTAATTTACGAGGTCGGGTATTTTGGAAAAAGTCAATATTTTTAATTTGTTTCTTTAAGAAAGAAAGAAAGAAGAAAGAAAGAAAACTAGTTTATTTGACACATNTTTTGGAAAAAGTCAATATTTTTAATTTGTTTCTTTAAGAAAGAAAGAAAGAAGAAAGAAAGAAAGAAGAAAGAAAGAAAACTAGTTTATTTGACACATACACAGACACACATTGTAATTTTAAAACAAAAACACTGTATGCCCCGCGGCTGTGCCAAATAGGTCCAGTTCAGCAAAATGCCAGACAACTAGGAGTTGCCTGACGCTGGTTTTCAGCTGAACCTTCGTTGAAGTGTACTTTACTCAACAGCAGCTGCAGAACACCACCCTTAAATATTAACACGCACTTCTGGATCGCCCTGTATAGTGCAGAACAAGTAGACGTAAATATTTACTACTTGCTATAACACTTATTATTATGTATGAGTGTACAATGACAGAGTAAACAGATAAAGGCTATTATCGCATTGTCACAGTGTTACTCAACTGATACGATTGACCTGAGCGTGGCATGTGAAAATAAAATACATATGTACCTACTACGAACGTCTTATGCCCGGTTTCTGAGGTTTATAGAAACCTTAGAAACCGGTAATTAGTCGCGTTGCCAACATTACAATTAATCAATGTCACTGGTAAATTGCAAATGCCGTACGATTGTAAAATGCCGCGTGAAACTGCAAACTTTTTTTTCTTAATACGACACGGATATAAGTACCTATTGGAAACTATCGAATTTGGAAGGGATACAAAACGATTTTTTCATAATAATTCCATCGAGAAATAATAATTTAATAAGATTTGTTACAATCTTACGGAGTCTGCAATTTTCCGGTGACATATATTTAATTCTTCCGTTATTAACTGAGTGACTGACAGACAAGCGCACAGCCGAAACTACTGGTCGTAGAATGCTGAAATTTGGCATTTTGGCTTATTCCCTACATTCCGTACATCTTTATCATTTTTATTTATCTCTGATGCTACTGAACTAGGGGTGAAACCACATTATCCGCCCCTGGTGTCACCTATGCTAGCTACGCCACTGTTTCTCGGAACACAATGTCGTTAAGTAAGGTCGCTAGCTTTCGACTGAGTCATTAAACTCAAGTGACTTGAAGTGACGCATACAAATTCCCATCGTCACATTTAATTATGTGTGGAGGTAAAGTCGATAGCGTCCTTTTGATTTCTGAGTTTAAGTGTGGGCTTACCCTGTAAAATACCCTGTGGTATAACTATATTGATTTTGCGGTGTTTTAGTAAAAAACAGGAGAGCTCGTCAATTATAAATATAAAGTGCCTCCTACTGACCTCTACAAACATGTTTCATGAGAGTGCTTAACATCTTTAAGTTCCATGTTATTTCAAATCATTCACTGCTAATAGTCTGCCGTTGTTTGGGTAAACAAAGCGGTCCATCCAACTTCGACATCCAGTGTTCCCACAGAGGACAGCCACGCACAAGATAATGTTGTTCTCGCCACCTGTCACTCAGAAGATTTAATGCAAACTGCAAAATACTCAAAGACGAATAATCTTCTACTTCACCTAAACGCGTGCAAGTATATAGGAAAGATATGTCCAACAAGCTCTTAAAAAAAACTGTTGCCTCACTTTTAATGTCTCATGGTGGCACTTGGCCTCACTTGGATAACCTCATAAACGTCAAAGTCATCAACCTTCCTAATAATTATATAGCATAGTAGGTAGTGGAAGACAAGAAGGAAAAAATATGGAAAATCTCGTTTCTGAGCACGATAACCTTTAGATTAGAGTGTTTACGCAAATTATTTCCTTTTGTGCTTATAATCAAGGTCAGTACAGGTTTACATGGCTTTGTCTTGCTACGTAGGATATCGTTTGACGTTTGAATTTTAACAACTCATCAAATCAAATGACACACCTTGACCTCTGTCATAGCCAAAGTGTGTTCTATCCATACAACATATACTTTTATATAGTCGACAAAGTCAGTTCGAATAGGATGGAAAAATAAACCACGATCATGCCATTCATCCATTTTCATTAACAACTATCAATTCAACACAAGATAGTGCCAATGAGCTTGCAGCCCGATCCACTTTCAACTTGGCGTTGGTTGGTTGCGTCAATCCCTTCCAAATAATTTAAAGTTCCGCCTAAATCCGACAGCCCCAAATACCACTCTACTTTGATGCCACTTAATAATTCATTGAATCAGACGAATAGATGCAAACTTGGATGTTATAGATCGATTTCTCTTGACCCAAATCCGTGCAGGTCAAAGCCATGTCACAGCCTAGCCGGCCGGAATAATAATGTCTGCTTGGACTTGATTTTTAATAAGCTTTTAAGTCTTGTTATGTTTTTTTTTGTGTGCTGCGTGCTTCACCTTTGTTGGGGTTTTCATCTTCCTTGGGTTTTTTCTGTATGTTAATGTCAAGTTTAGCTCCAGCTCCACAAATTTTTTATTCATTTAGACCAGCTCGTTCAATTAATTCGGATCTATTTTTATAATGCTGGACACCCTAATAAATATAATTATGTTTACTGATGATATTAATGATACTTAGATGATTTATGGAGTGTTAACAACGAGTAGCAACAGTCGTTAATTTCTGCAGAACACGCGGTGTATAACGTACCTACCTTGGCTGAGTTATTTATGCAGTTGTCTCAATTTGAGTAGGTGCTTATACATTATTTTTTGGCACGGTTGTATCCACGTGGCGGCACATGTTTACCGGCCAACAAACGACGATGCATAATTAATAGTTCAGTGCACCTACACACTCACATTTTTGCAAATCTTTGAACACTTAATGATGATGTGTATTTTTTTTTAAATTTGGAGGATTGGCACTCTGGACTGTTGGTTCTGAATTGGAATTTTTTAAACCATGAGAAGTTCCAGTTTCAAAATTCTCAATTCAAAAAGCCAGGGCTAACTGTCTTTCTACATTGTTAGTCTTCATTATGTTCTCTCATGTCATCTGGGCTGCCTCTTCACCGAGATAAGCATCATCATCATCAAGGATATCGACACACAAGCACAAGGTTGATCCAATCCCACTGGCGATGAGTTCACAGAATCAGCTGTTAGCTGCGCACGATTGTCGTGATGCACCGGCTCAGCGCACTGACTGCTTGATGCAATTGGCTATTTAGTCTACTCATTGGCTGTACCCTGTTGTTTCCTTTATTTCTTCTGCTAACACGGGTTTGTGTGGATAAAGTATGATGGGCTATTGGCTCTTGTCTCTACGGCTTTGTCATTGTAAGGTTCAAAAGTAAATACGACTGATGGTGCAAAACGCGTACTGCGGTACATTGACTTGAAGTTAAAAAGTCCTAATAAAAATGCTGCTCTGTGGTTCTGAAGACATGATTGAAGAATCAAGGTAGAAAATCATCGATAAATGACTTCCTAAACGTTTCTGTTAAAATAAGAAAGGGAAATGCCTAAGTTTTGCCAGACCCTTAGCAATGGGTATGCCCACGCCCATATCTGTAGATCACATGTCTCGAGCAGTGAAACTACATCGTCCAAAAAAGCTTAGTAGACCCCCTTGACCTTGATGTCCGCCGATGTAGGTATACTCGGCGCACCATCACAGACACGTATGACGAAGAATCATGGGAAGCCAACCCCTTTTGACTGGCCTGTTGGTCGAGTGGTTAGTGACCCTGACTGCTTAACCGGAGGTCGTGGGTTCGATTCCCACCCAGGACAAATCTTTGTGTGATGAGCATGATCATTTGTTCTGTGTCTGGGTGTAATTTGTCTATAATATGTATGTATTTAGAAATATATAAGTATGTTTATCAGTTGTCTGGTTGCCAGTACAGGCTCTGCCTAGTTTGGGATCGGATGACCGTGTGTGAGTTGTCCCAGGATATATTATAATTAATGGCATGGGCCTAGGCAAAGAGAGACACGTACAAAACTATAATTTCCAACGAATACCAAAACTATAAAGCATTAAATATTACTTCCGTGCAAAGCTTGACTATGCTCACTATACCGACGACGACCCTTCTACAATTTCCAGGCTACTTACTTACTAATAAATTATTAAATGCCGTTCCTAATGGAAGCTATTCGTCGGTTTCACAGACAAGCATTTTATATAATCGCTTGATCGGATCCGGCTATGAAACTATTATATCGTTACACGTGAATATTTATGTACATAATATATGCTAGGCTGCAGTATAAATAGGGATGTTGCCTGGGTTAAAAAATATGACGCTTTTTAGTCCGTTCAGTTAGATTATCGAAAAATATTGGATACGTATTTTTTACTTTATCAAATCAATAAAAAAATACGAAGATAAAACGTAACGTGACGTCACTTTCCAGTAAACTTTTTACTGGAAAGTGACGTCACACGAGTTTTCAACGCACTGTTTCGTCTTCATTTTTTGTTTACGTGACAAAAGAAAAAATTGTGGCCAAAATCTTTTTTGGAAATCTATCTGACGGACTAATTCGATTTTTTTGTCAAATACTCTATCGTTATGTTAGTCTAGCGCTCATTTTCATGTAGTTTGTAACTCGTCTAAAAACGTTGACAAAGAAAATAAAAAATGGTGCCACAGTTTCGAAAGCAGTGACTCTTTCGAACTAATTCCGCAACCCTGGCAGGGAGCAATGTGGCCTGACCGTGCCATTTAAGTTTGGCGATTCTTCGAGCTATGTCGGTAACCGTAGTTCTCCAGCGGAGATCCTCATTTCTGATTAGCTGCTCAATGAAGAAGGCTAAGTTTTTAAACCTAGAGCCCAGAAGATTAGCTTCTGGGCTCGCTCGTTCGATTATAGAACTCATCGATCATTTCCATCAGGCGCGATCGAGGTCAAGAGCTACTTCATACGATCCTAACTACATACCCACCTACTTATACCGTAAATATGAAAGTTTCTCAGGATGGATGGAAGAATGGATGTATAGATGTTTGTACTGTTTCACGCAAAAACTACTGAACGTATTTGGATGAATTTGACCCACAAGTAGTTTATAATATAACCAGTATTAACAAACATTTGCTAATCATTAATTTGTGCTCTTCTATATTATATGTATTTGCTCTTTTCACTTTAAAGTGTTTTCTGTAAATATATAAATAAACCTACTTAAAATCTTTACCCTGATCTAAAGTCGACGTGGACGAAGTCCCGGGCAGAAGCTAGACACGAAATAAATCAAACCAGCCAAGTGCGAGTCGGACTCGTGTGCAAAGGGTTCCGGACGAATTTCATTTTTGTAACATTTTATTTTTACACTGTACACATCTTATAGGGTTCCTGTAATCTATAGGTAAAGAAATATATATTATCTGTTTTTTTTTTTCAAAATATTGGGCTTAGTAGTTTCGGAAATAAGAGGGGGAATAGTCATTTTTCGTCTAATTTCTTGAATAACTTTTTAAATTATGAAATAACTAGCTGCCGCCTGCGGCTCCGCCCGCGTGAATGTCGAAAATTATCTCAAGGGAACATAATCCCGGGATAAAAACTATCCTATTTCCTTTCACGGGACTCAAACAGTCTCTCTTCAGTCACTCAAAATTCATCTAAATCGGTCCAGCTGTTTGCGCGTGAAGAAGTAACAAACATACATACACACTCACAAACTTTCGCGTTTATAATACCTATTATAAATGTGATGTACTTAAAACTCACACAATATGCCCTTTAATTTGATATGTCACACGATAAAGTTTGAAAAACTTTATTTAGAAATTTTATAGTTTGTCCCCCAAAAGTAACCCCTGTACTCAAAATTTGTTTATTGTATCGTATCGGTGTTTGGGTCACCGAAGCACATATGTGTACAAAACTTCAACAGAATCGGTCCAGTAGATTCGGAGAAAACTGGCTGTGACAGACGGACAGACGTATGAGGGTTCCGTAGACTTTTTGTTGATTGAAGACTACCGGTATAATACCGGTAAAATAATATTCAGCAATATACCTGAAAGTTTCTTATTATAAGATCGTACTCCCAAGATAGAAAGTATCCCATGTCCTTCTCCAAAATCCAATCTACAGCGTGTTTCAGAACCTCTGCCAGGGTTGCGGAATCTGTTCGAAAGAGTCACCACAGCCCTTGAAACGCAAAGGGCATTAGAAGGAACACGGATGGGTTTTAATCAGTAAGAGTCTGACACGCCCTTCCGCTCTACCCAGAGCGGAAGAATTCATTTGATGATTTCCCATCCCTAAAAAAAAAGGGCGTTTCAGAAGTGCGTGGTCATATTTCAGGGTTACGTTCTGTACCTGATATAAAGTCAAGAAGCAATAGCAAAAATAAAAAATTACACTTTTTCAAAAATTATAACCGCTAAAAATTACTATAAAGTTCCAAAAACATCACTTCTCCAGAAGTCTGATGCAGTTGGCGGCATCAAATCTGTGATATAACTTAAAAAATGCCACTAACTGCATGAACTCCTTGAAAAGTGATTTGGTATACAAAGATAGAAATAGAAATCATTTATTTGCCAATAATGTGGGGAATAAACTGTATCGGGACTATCATCGGCATGCAGAATTATTTAATATAAAACAGACAAACATAAAAAAAAATCAAGCAACATAATATCATTATTTAAAATACGTATTATTCAAGAATTAGGCACCATGCCAATCATTTAAATTAAAAAAAGATAGAAAAAGAAAGAAAGAAAAATACTTATACTAACAGTCATAAACTATAACTAACAGAAACAACATGAACAAACATGAAAGAACAGCATGAATACCAAAAAAGAGAAAAGAGATACCAAAGTTCATCAAAATGGGTGCATCGTCCTCACATAATATTAAATTAATTTTTGTATACCAAATTTTGTAAAATCATTATTTGAAAAGAGTAACTATGGAGTTTCTTGTCCGTTCTTCTCCATAAGAATCTACTTTTCCGAATGGACAGTAGAGTCACTTTATTAATGTAACATTATTATTTTACTGATCTGTAAACGATGACGTTCAAAAGTGCCGTTTAATGGCCTAATTGAAATAAACGTTTTGACTTTGACTTTGACAGATAAACAGAATTGATTTTCGGTCGAACAGAGAATTGTTATCTTGAACAGAGTAAGAATACCTGATTAAATACATCAAAGTGACTTTTCCATACGTAGACGTACGAAACTAAAAACTGCTGATTTGTCAGATGAGTTGTCAAATTGCATAATGTTATGAAATTGTCACCTATAAGGTGAAATAGCTATTCTATTTCTTAGGTATGATGTTGAGTTTAATGACTCGATGAGACTAGGTCATAATCAACTAATAGATTGTTTTGTTTAAAAAACAATCAACTCACTTTCGAGATAAGTGATGTTATTTAATTAATAGGTAAGTAAACATTTGTTTCTTTATTTTATTTTCTTTGTTTACTTATATTAGCGTTGTCTGTCACCGGAAAATAGCAAACTCCGTAAGATTATAAAATAACTTGAGAGATTGTAAACTCTCGATAAATTGTCAACTGATCATTTGGAATACATTTTTCAAAATTCGATAGTCTATAATATCTCGAAGTCATTCCGAGAAATTGTGGACTCACATAAAAT
>NDFZ01001463.1:0-13874 GCA_002192655.3 Mamestra configurata | reverse complement strand
ATCTTTCACGTCGAAGGCTCTACAAGACGGAATAAGGAGGCGTTCACATTATCCCGAGCACTAAAACTGAAGTTGTGCACTAAATTAAGAGTAATGAGAAAAGTCCTCTGTTGTCAACCCTCTTGTGCCATGGGAGTCGTAAAAAACCACTACGGGATTCGGTCAAGACTTACGGCAGCAATGCTTTTTTTCTTGACTGCTATTTACATGACATGACATGACAACAATCCTTCTGTCAAGCGTAGTGGTTACAATATCCTCGACTTTATGTTTGTTCTACTCCACCGCTGTTCTTTTCTGATTCTTTTTGATGCCGGGATCTAAGATAGTCGAATCGTTTTTCCGGGACTTGTCGAGCTTCAATACCTCGGCGATTTCCTGATCGTCGCCTCGTAGGTTCTGGCTTTCACGAGTTGTATTGGCTCATTGGCTGGGAATAATTTGGCAGACATGCCCCAAAAATAAAATTGAAAAAATATAGGAAAAACCACGTAGGTTCATTGGGCAGACCCATGTCCAAAAGTGATAATTTTTTATGGATATGACGAAAATATTTAGAAATCGTTACGATTTTTTTTCTGGCGCGCTTCCGTATTTTAGTACTCCAATAACTAATGTGAACTCCTCTTTAGGATTCAGCTGGCGTCTGCCTTATTTGCATAAGTATTATGTCTGGTACGGCCGCTAGTTCATGAAACTGCTTAGTCCTCTTGTTTTGTCTATGGAATTGTGATTAGATGCTTTCATACTTGGAAGCTATACGAAACAAAACCCATCGCAGATTAAGGCAGGTTTTTTAAACTGTTCTAATATCGCTCGAAAGATTGAACAAAATTGTATAATAAAAAAAAAGTATTGTCGCGTCTAACATGTCTGTGGGAACCTTAACAAGTTACATAACAAAACACATTTCGTAAAATCAGCTCCAAGCGACTTGAAATTGCTTTCAGGTGCCCCAGTTTAGGGCTTCAATTTCGGGAGTCCGGTCTTGAAAGTTTCAGCGGTAGCACCAATAATCCCCGAGCCAAGAATGCTGCTTGTATTACATGGTATATTAAAATGGCTACCTTCCTGAGCAATTTAATAGAAAAGATGGAAGTAATATGGAGCTAACTGCTTTTTTGCAAGCTATGTATTCGGCTGTTTTTTTTTTTAATTTCATCTTGTTCTACTTGGCCTGGATGGCGCCTGATGGATGAGGTCGATTGAACAAGCGAGTTCAGAAGTTGCTTTCCCACTCTTGCTTTGAAAACTGACTGATTCGATCAGTTGATTTTGCAGTTTCATAGGATCAGAATGAGATAAAATGATCTAAGGATCAAACAGTTCACATAAACGTTCACTAATGAAATAATTTGAACTAAAGGAATGTCATGTCCCTACTGACTAAACTTGGCCAACAGTGGTTTTCTGCGGCCCTAACCACCGGTAGTTGGTGACTTATTCCTTAAAAGGAATCGCACCACGAAAAAGGTATTTTAAGTACTTAATTAATTGAAGTTTATTTTTTTCCAATACCTGTTTCTCGACTAATTAAGTCCTCATTACGCCACACCTAAAAACTTTTAAACCGAAATCGTTTATAAAACAAAACGTTGTTGAGAAATCTCAAATTGTCTCACGCCATTCTTAATTAGGAATATTTGCTTTGAATAAACTTTTTTTCAACAGGAAAACACAATTTGGATTCGGACCTTATTTGGATACACTGTTTAGGAAATGAGGAACAAAATTGGGTGAATTTATGGTTTGGAAGGTATCTTGATCGAGACCAATCGTTTGGTTTTAGATTTTAGTAGTAAGTATACTAATTAGTTAGCCGGCTTTTTGAGTATGAATCGGACAAGGTTAAGTTTTATGTGGTTGTTTGTTTTACTTTCAAACTGCAGAAGTGCAGACTGTTATTTAGGTTTCTTGGAAAAGTAAAACTTTATTGTGTTTCCCAAAAAGATGAATTTTGTCATTTGTACAGACGCCAGCACATCAAGCTACCCGAAACTATCAAATTTTCCCAATCAACCTTGAACTTAATGCTTTAGCGATAAAGTTGGAAACCTATTAAAGAAATTTGATAGATTTTTACAGCTTGATGTGCTGGCGTCTGTACGCTTTCTCTAACAATCCTTCTGTAGGTACCGTTCTCGAATCATCGGTAATAGGAATTTCCTGTCTGATTTAGAAAACCTCATAAAAAAGATATAAGAATAGACATTATTTTAATAAAATAGGCTTAACATTCGCTATATCCCAAACCGACGTTTAAATAGCACGTGTTGTTTAATCAAAGGTCGTTTCTTATTGCGCTCTGTGTCCTATTCATTCCCTAACATTTTGCAATAAACTGAAATTCAAATTAATGCATTATTTTGGTCACGAATTACTGACAACAACTAAGTTATTGCTTGTTTTCAAGGAGTGTCGACACTTGTATTTAGTTGCAATTAAGTGGTTAAATATCTATCTTAAATACATATTACCTAATTCATTTAATAATAAACACTGGCAACATTTGATATAATTTCTGAGAATTTTGAAAGGTGTTAAATGAGGTTGTAAATTCTTAGAAGACTTGTTATTACACTTGTATCTACTAATATTTTAGTTATTATTTAATGAAAAAGCTTTTGTATAATGGAGTTTGGTTTGCTAAAATAATTGAATTAATAGGTATGGTAGATACTTGGCATCATTTATACTTACGATGTTTTATTTTTGTATTTCTTTGTCATTAATTTTTGTCCTTTTGCTCATGCTTTCATTTCCATATTAAAGAAATACTTTCTTATTTTAACTCATTTTCAGCTCCCGCAAGATTCTTTGGAAGCGAGTGTGGCTTTGATACTCCAAAAATATCAGCATCATTTAACAATCGTGGACATCGTCTAGTAGCCATCTCTCACCATGTCCTTTTACCCTGGTACCATTTAGTCTGAGATGCCCTTTCGTCCCCAATCTGTTATAGTAACGCAGCATCCCGTTTTGAGACAAAACCTCTTAATGTCTATCAACAGGATGTTCCATAAACAATCCTCTTCATATATTTTGTTAACTAGACTACCATGTGGTCGCCATCTTGGATGTTTACGATCAAAATCGACGTTTACGACGTTCAGATAAAGTTTAGAATTGTTTGTTCGTACTTGTCAAATTGAATTGTGTTGTTTGGCAAGTTTGAATTTGCTGCTTGTTTGGTGTTCTGAAGTTCGAATTTGGTCTTTATTGCTTGGTTTTAAAGTTGTGGTGGTATTTATTGAGCTGTAATTTTGGTGTTGTATTAGGAGTGTTGTTTGCATACTGACAGACAAGGAACACCCGAACAAAATAGTCGTGGTGTAAGATTTTTTTTTGTATTATTTTTCGTTTGTTATTAATCTATCAGCGGTTTTGGTAACAAGCTCCATGAGTCCATGACAGTTTGTTATTCTATGTGATCGTTTTTAAAACAAGGGACTGAATTAACATGAGATCGGGAACGTTGTCTGAAGGATAAAGTACATTTAAATATTAATTAAAATACGAACTTTAATAACTTGCCTGGAAACCTGTTTACCCTGTAGCGCAAGCGCAAAAGCGTGAGAGAGTGGTCCTAAAGACCATTATTAAAGCACAAACCTCTAACGCCATCATTCAAAGCCACCATTCCTGTTATAAATGCGACACCCCATAAAAATACATAATATACACCTATATTCTCACATTTTTTCTGCAAAAAACTTTATTACACGACAAAAAGGCACTCGCCCACAAGAGCTACTTGAAAAAAAAAAGTACGAAATAACGCGCGGTATCCTACCGGAAGTCGGGCGGCGGAAGTCGCTAGGCTTCCCGGAAGTGCTAGAGGGCACTCGGGAGCGGCCCAAATTGTATTTAATCACAGTATATTGCAACCTCAGAGGCTGAAAATCGGCACGTACGGTGTGGACATCAAATTATTAAAAATGTAAGGGCTACCCTTCATATTGTTGGTCGATACTTAATGTCGGTTGGAGTAAATGTGGGCCTAATTTTTTATTTATTTATGACCCGTTTTTGGTAATGGTTTTAGCGGGAAAAGGAAGGTCCTAGTCTGTAAATTCTGTTGTATTGTAACTTACAGCACTACATTTTTAAAACATATTAACTGATACTTAATGGTGAATTATAGAGAAGTATCGTCATCATCATATCAGCCGAAAGATGTCACCACTACTGGACATAGGCCATCCCCAAAAGGGAGGGATTGGCCATAATCGCCACGCTTGGCAGGCGGGGTGGCGATCACAGTATTAGCTCTTGGAATGCACAGAGAATGTTGCTGCTCTTTCTTTGGTGAGTCCCTTAGTCGCCTCTAACGACACCCACGGGAAGTGATGGGTGGGGATTGGATAGAGAAGTATGGAAAAATAGAAATGCTGCACCGACTCAAAATAGTTTGGGTTTTAAGAGAATCACGATGACTTAGCACTGTTGCACACCGTTTTAGCCGCCTCATATGGAAACTTATTATTCCTTTATAATACTATTCATTTAATCCAGGATAAATTCCACCTGTGTCCATTTTCAGCTAGATCCATTCAGCCTTTTGGCTGCGACTTCGTACGCGAATATCCTGCTTTTTCTCGTTCCCGTATAGCCTATAGCCTTCCTCATGAATGTGGCTATCATATACAAAAAGCATTTTCCAAATCCGACTGGCAGTTCCAGAGATTAGCGCGTTCAGACAAACTCTTCAGTTTTATTATTATTATAGTAGTGTAACAAACATATTCACAACCATAAAAGTACTATAACAGTTAAAAAAACATGCGTGGCAGTCTTTGGGGACTGTCGATAGAAGTGAAAACTAAGCGAAAGCTAAAGTGTTCGGTGACGATAACGCGAGTTCCATGATTTTTAGCCACCTAAAAAGTACAAATATACACAGTATAGCTCATGGAAAGCGTTCGGTGACAATGACCCGAGTCCCATGATTTTTGTTCTTCCGAAAAGTGCTCAACGCGCCTAAAGAAGTTTCCACTTCAAAAAGTAGTACACAAAACACAGAACTCACGACAACTAAGTCAACAGTACTTCTCCAGCTCAGACCGTCAGACGTAAATATAAGAGAAACTTATTTACGCTAAACGTTTTCTTCCTTTCTTTGACCTTATATAATTACCACTCAACCACTACGCTACAAGTACTGACCCGACTAACTCCACTGCATTAAGGAACGTTTTTCCCTTTGGACTTAAGGCTGTTGCAGACTGGTGTGATACGACCGTGATGCGACACTGCGACATTGCTTTTTTATGGAAATTGTTTTATGTGTTCTGTACAATAGTTTTTCTTGAAGAATCGTCGTGTCGCGTTTGTCTACGGAAGCTTTTAAGAAAACGACGAAGAGTTAGGACTGCCGCGCAAATTGGCCCGAAAACGGAGTATTTTTTTTTTTGTTTAAGGGTGTTTCTACCTTTATCTTTATACCTACTACATACTTTAGAAGTGCGGTATTTCATCATTGGTTCATAATTTGACTAAAAAACAAATATTTGGACGTCTATAGCTTTACCTTCGCTATCGCCGTCTCGCTTTCACCCAGACACGTCCTCAAGGAATACTTCTAAATACTCGTCCAAATAAAGCTGAGTACATAGCGGCGAGATATTAAGTCTTGTAAGTACTTGTCAGAGAACTAAAGTTGTAAATTGCAAACTTTGCTTCGGGACGCTTCGGGATGCGCGTTGAGGGGAGCTCATAATGTTTTGATGGTGGTGTTTCATTTTAAAAAGTAATTTCTTGGTGTTTTTCATATTTAGCCCGCGTTTTATAAGTTTCGTTACGTTTTGGCTTGAGTTTTACAAAGAAAACTTGCTTTATTTTTAATCTGGAGCAAAATTTACTTACGAGGGTTTTTCAAACACCTTTTTATGAGCGTTAAGTAACTTTTGCTTAATTCAGAACCACTCAAAAACCTGTTTAACTCTCGCCCTGTCCCTAATACAATAATTACGCTGTCAATCTCAGGAGATAACCGAAAAAAAATCACGCCAGAAATTGGCAATCAACATAAACGCCGAGCCGTCACGTCATTTCTAATCTTACCGTGAAACCAATAAAACTCGAGCTATAACCTAAAACGAAATACACATATATCAAAACATGTTGTACTGTGTGCTTTTTATTTATTATTTTTGTTTACAACATGTCAAATGCAAGGCGACGCGATCTATCACTAGCGCGCCTGGCGGCAAGCCAAGGAAACTATTTCCAACTATTCGGACAGCCCCGCTAATAGTTTTACAGTTGCGGCCCTCGCGTGTGTGCTAAGCTTTGTAATTAATACCCCAACTAGGATATGAAGTTCATTTAGTTGTTGAATTGACGGTTGTGAAATATTATTTGGGAAATACAATTTATTACTAGTGTTCCGGGGTTTTAAAGTTGTTGGGTCTGGTTCTGGCACATTAAATGGCCAATCCATGACAAAGCAAATAAGAAATTGGGATAGAGAATCACTAAGGTAGGTAGCGCTTTCTTTCAGAGATGCAACATAATTCTGCTTCAACAACATCATGCGGGAACATTAAATATTCAGCTGTAAACATAACTAATTGGTTGATTTATAAAAGATATGAAGCCAATATACATCTCAACAAAAAGACATCTAACAAAATATTATTTCAAAATAAACCGTATGTAGAACGATCAACATAAACATTCAAACGTTTTTATATTTCGAACGCCCACTCAAACTTTGCGGTTCTCAGGCGGCGCTGCTTGCTAAGGGAAACGTCAAAGAACTGTCAGATTCCATACATTTTTATTTAGTTCCATATTTTTCCGTCTGTCAAGATTTTTTTGGTCAGGCTGAATGTCGTAAGCTTTTGGATCTTTTTTTATAGATGACATGTTTCAACCGTTTGACTGCTGATGTTGAATATGATTTAGTGAATTTTAAACTGTAGGTAATAATGTTTTAGTGTCTTTCGAAAACGTGGGTTAATTTATAATTCGTGGGGATTATAAAATGCGTTTAGTAAGTTATTGCTTGTAAAACATTTTTACAGATAAAGATAAAAAAATTTGGCTGCATATTTTTGTTTATTTCATAGCCCGTGTGTAATTACTAGCTTGTTTCTGATTTTTCTTTTTCTATCTCAGATATAGCATCATAGGAAGCGTTGGTAATGGATAGATTGAAACATTTCCCATTCCACAACACATTTGCACTCTTAAGAAGAGGCATTCGAATCGCGTTTTAAAACCATTCACACACACACACACACACACAGGCACACACAATTTTTTTATAGAAAATCATATTTATTTGGAGTTGCCGCTTTGCTTCTTTCTTCCTTTACCTAATGCCCCGTTTAATAATCAACAAACCATTACACTAACCCCAAAATACTTGTAAGAAAATATCAATAGAAAAATACGTGACATCTATGACGTAACCGCTAACGCCTAATGAGTGGGGGTGAGTGACCCTTTGGAGCGGGAATTTTGCAACCGCAGCGAGTCCCAAGTCCTCCTGTATTGAGGGTTGCCAACCTATTTGCTTTTTTACTAAGCGGATTTTGTTTAGTTGCCCTGGAGAATAATAGTTTTCTTTTTGGAATGGTATTTATTGAAGTAGGTACCAGAAAAGCTGTCTTGTCAATTTTGTTTCTTTCATGATTGATTTTATTTGTAATTCTGGAGATTTTTCGTTCGAATTCGTTTTTTCTGAGTGAGGTACTGTTTAGAATAATACTTAGAAAGGTGTATTTTTGGGTGTGGTTTTGTTAGGACAATTAATATTAATTTGAGGTCCATGTTTTTTAGAATGCAGTTTGTAGTGGCTAGGGAATGTGATGCGATCTTTCTAAGAACTGTGAGTCACGTCATTCTTGCATTATTTTAACGAACTTTAACTGACCAGTGAGATCATCAGCAATTTAGATTAGACTTCATTTACCTGGCTATCCGGCGCAGTTTCCGTGATTGAAGTAATTTTGCTGCATTCACCCCGAAGTAAGCTCAAGGTATTGTTATTTTTTAATGCACGCAAAAAAGTTTAAACATAAATTGTTACAGTAGGACTGGCTTATAGATAATATTATAAGTAGTTTATTTTTTTATTTTAGCAAAACAATAGAAAAACTCACATGTTACAACCGACCCCGCCATTACATCCGACACCGCATCTTCCAAAATGGCGCCCTAAACCTTTAAGACACAACGAAACTCCTAATAATTCCTATGTATATCATTCCCTCACTAACACAAACCACAATCGTTAGCCAAGCCAAATGAATATCCAACAGCAGTAAGGATTGATTAGTTAACAGCCTTGACCTGATTCAACTGACCCCATGACAGCCCTGTCTGTTTGAATAACGTTTCTGAACAGTTCGTGTATTAATCTTTGGAAATGTGCTTAGATTTTGCTGCTAAGACATAATTTTGTAGTGGTGTAGCTAAGGATTAGACTGGACGCTGTGTTGATAGGTTGAAAAATGTTTTACTAAATCATACCAACACAGCGAACTAAAAATGTTTGTGTTGATCTAATTTTAAACTGTTTTATTATATTTAGAAAGTAGCTTAGATTTTACTTCAAGCCTAAGAAAATGTTCTCATCTATAGCTAAGGATTAGAATGGAAACTGTGTTGACAGGTTGAAAAATGTTAGTTGTAAATTAATCACATTACAAGAAA
Organism: Mamestra configurata; assembly: GCA_002192655.3. Lineage (NCBI taxonomy): Eukaryota > Metazoa > Arthropoda > Insecta > Lepidoptera > Noctuidae > Mamestra > Mamestra configurata. Next base: position 5,210 of record NDFZ01001463.1, on the reverse strand, counting down.
AAAGTTGGTATAATATTTTATACCCACTTTCTGTAATCCGACGTTGTAATTTTGCATATACTTACGTGTAGTTTTGATGATATTACAATATGGCGAGGAAAAGTGGGGTGTTTTGGTAAATTGTTTTAGGGCTGAATTTAAAGCCCAAAGAATAAAAAATTGTGGTTTGAAAGTTCCTACATAGAACTGTAGGTATTTCAAACCGTGATCGCCATATTGATTCGACATACTTCTTCAGATAGATCATCGGCTCTTAATGTCCTATCGGATAACAGGAAACAGAAACCGATTAAACAATGCACCTGCCATGTTATCTATTCATCATCTTTGGCTAACTTGTAGAAAATGCCTAGGGCACTAAGACTTTTCCGTACGTATACAAAAANGGCTCTTAATGTCCTATCGGATAACAGGAAACAGAAACCGATTAAACAATGCACCTGCCATGTTAACTATTCATCATCTTTGGCTAACTTGTAGAAAATGCCTAGGGCACTAAGACTTTTCCGTACGTATACAAAAGATGACTGACAGATGACAAACTTTGCATGAAGTCTAAATAAATAAAAAACATGAAAACCAGAAATACGGAATTCAGAAACTTACAAAACATACCACGCAAGAATGGTAAGCAATTGTTACATAAATCTAATAATCTGATACCATTGTCTTACACCGTCTCGCCCCCATCGCACAGTTTACCCGTGGGACCTACCACATGGGACCTGATGCCTCTCAGAGAATTGAGGGGGTCATACACTTCTGCACACCCTTCGGAGACCACTCACTGTAGTCTAGGAAATTAAATTGTAAGGTAACCGTAGACAGTTACCTCAAAATGTAATTTCTTGGGACCATACTTGTCCCAGAATTCATAAAGAATTTTTTCGTACATGGTGAATTTTAGACTTCCATGATTATACACACAACTTGACAATTATTCTGCCTTTCTGGTTTACCTATTTAACAAGTAATGGACACACATAATTTAACAAACAGACAAGGGAAGGGACAGAAAAATAACTAAAACGTTTATGCTTATTTCTGCTGCGAAAGGGGAGTGGAAAAAGGAGATATAGACACCGTGTGTTAAAGTAGTAAGTCGGTAAGGAAAAATAAAATATATAATAACTTTACACAGAACATTATACTAGGTACATAAATATTAGCCAAATAAATATTTTAGCCTGCCCCATAAAGCAAAAAGCTTTGGCTTCAAAATGAAAAATCTAAATTAAAAACCAAAATCCACAACCCACACCTTGCAATTTTCTAAAATAATCCGATGTTTAGTTACCAAACAAAACAGACATAAACCCATCAGGACGGATCAAGTGTCAATCAACACGAATAGATTGAATCATCCGTTTTGATCCTAAACAAACCTAGGCGCACACGCACGATAGATGCGAAAAAAATCTTATAATCCTCCACCACTTAGCATCTAAGCTACTGGGAATAAAATGACAAAAAACGAAAACTGATTTTTGTTGTCATTGGCTAGTAAAACTTAAAAAAAAAACTTAATTTCTTGCCGAAGTCTGTGTTCGATAGCGAAAACCTGGGACTCTTTAAGTCAAGAGTGAATAGATCGACGAAATCTTTGCTTTCCATCAGTGAAATTCTGGTCAAACGCGAGCCCGCAAATAATTTAAAAATAAAATAGTTTTAAAAAGGCATCCCCAAAATCTGGCCCCCCAATTTCTACGACCACTTCACATTCAGGCTCCACGACCCATGCGGAAAGAACAATACTCGACCTTTACTCATTTATTTGAATGTTGTCTCACCTTGTCTAAAAAGAGCCAATATTTTCTCCAAACTATTTTCAAACAGCTAGAAACTCTTTTATTTGCTCTCCAAACTAAGTAGCTTTTTGTATCACCTTTTTAAGATCCTCATAACTCCGTCCGGAGAAAACGTTCACTTTAATTACGTTCTTATTGGAAACTAAAAATAAAATGCCGTTATATCCATTAGGCGCGTTGACAACCCTGTACTCCAATATCTGAAGAGCTTTCATCGGTTCTTACAAATCGCTTACGCCCCTCGCCCCTCTTTCGAACGTTGAGAACCACTGCCAACACGGGTCCCTTGTTTTAAGGCAAAAATTATGGGTTGTACTGTCGCCCGTCGGTTTTTATTTGGCATCCTGTATGCTACGTTTTTGGCGGCGCACAGACGTTTGGATTGCTCAATTCACTGGCAACATTCACAACCTTTTGCGGAATGTTTATTGTAATTTTTGAATTTCGAACGGCGTTTTTAACGACAGTATTAAAGTTGAGAGTTGCTTGTTTTGTTTATTTTTTTATTCGACGCGAAAGGTAAAAAAGAGGTATCGAGCTATTCGCACGTTTTCCGACAAAGATGAAGATCTTAGAAGATCTATAGATGGCGTTATTGTTTGATAAAATCGAATCCGCGACAAAGCTGGGTATTCTGTAGGGACAAAGTAATTTGCTAAAGTGGTAATGCCTCCCCTTTTTCACCCCTGACACCCCCCGATAGGCGTATGTCGTCTATCTACTAAGGCTTAGATACTTAGTGGTATTCTTTCTATCTTTTCATCTTGTTTTCTGATAAATATGAAGTGCACAAACACTTCATCAGAATTTTTATGATTTCAATCCAATTAATTAGTATAATTATTAGAAAATTGACTTTATGCCCGATTTTGCAAAGAACAGATAGCAACTTTAACAAAACATCATAACTCTAAAATTCCAAAATTTAAAATAATTTTGACAAGCCCGTCGCAGACCGTCGCACGTGAAAATTCCTTTAAAATTCTATCACATATTAACGTCGAAAAGCGTCGTAATTCATCTCTTAGCTTTTAGTAGACGAAAATAGCGTTCGAAATTCGAAAATAAGCTTGTACCTGATGTAAGTATGTTTTATGTTACAGCTATTACATGTCAGGATGTGTACGTACGAATTTATTCTGCTAAACATTGGTTTTCGATCGATCGTTACGTTAGAAAACGAGGTTGTGACTGCCAAGGGTGTGTGGTGGTAAAAGTATGACAAGTCTACTTTAAGGCATCCCAATTTCAAGCAGCATGTTTACAGGTTTTTAGATGAATAGTTTTTTATTAGACTGTAATATACGCAAACGCATGTAGAATATTGTGTAATGACTGTTTATCTACGTGTAACGAAAACAAGTAAAACCACGCTTTACGTTGCAACATTAACCTTCATGGTTTTAAGAAATCCATCTAAACCAGAATAAAGCTTAGCACCTGCGTATGAGTAAATAAACAAAACGGTTCGTACTATTTTTTGAAACAACCGCATCTTTGCGGCCATGACCGATTTGTCTATTTTTCACTTACACCGTTTTTCGTCGAATCACAATGTCATTCATCAAAATTGTTTATTTTGATCGCAATTATTTATAATTACTGGCTGTTTTCGGTTAACTGGGGAGTTGACAGTCGGAATAATGTGTATTATTTGTTTAAAATGATTAATGATGCGTAATACTATTTATTGGGGCAAAAATAATGATAGGCCATGTTGCGGGAATTTCCTCTTGTCATTCAAAATAATAATAGACTGAAAAACTCCCAAGGTTAATCAGATATCAGGTTCAACAGTTGGTAGTGAGAGAACCTTCATTTTTCAGGCGAATTCCTGACCAGCACTTTCTCCATGATGTTGGAGTCGGCTTCCATTGCAGTCCAACCTGATGCAGCTCAGTGTCAATATTATACATGGAGCGACTATTATTACCCAGTTACTGGGTAATGCGGTACTGAAAAAAAATATATATCGGTGCTTCGGTAAGAATTTGGCAACATCATCGGTATTTTGTAACTTACTTCTTTAGTGGGTAAGAATGCAGGTATTTTTTTTTTTCATACAATGAGGAAATATCCTTTAAATATTTTATTTTATTATACCGTACAGGTTACCGTAGTACCTCCCAACGTGGGAGGAGCCTCCTTAAATTAGGTTAAGGCTTCCTTCCCGAATTCCGGAACGAATTCTTCATTTGAGTGCTTCGTTAGCTGAAGGAATGGCGAATAATTATGAAAATTTCGTAATACCCTCATAATTACGTTTAAATCGTCTGCTTCATCGATACTTGAGCGCCCTGTGTTGCCCGTTCGTCCCGGCTGTCATTTGTAGATATTTGACAGTCGTAACAGATAGCCAGAAATCTGACAAGTCTTGCCCAGGGGTACCGTATTACCCAGTTTCTAGGTTGTATCGTATACTTGTTGTACTTGATGCGACTTCGTACGCGCATATTCCGTTTTTTCCCGTACCCGTAGCAATTTCAGGAAATACTTTCTTAGTGCTCCCCTACACTCCCCAAAGAACCTACATGCTAAATTTCAGCTTTCTACGGTCAATACTTTCGGCTGTGCGTTGTCTGTGAGTCACTCAGTCAGTAACGGAAGAATTATAATATATTGATGATGATAGTAAACTGGACAGTCACCACAAGGTCGTTATCTCATAGATTTTATTATAATACTGAACCTTTTAAACATTAACGAGCCTCGTCTGAGCACATGGTGTGCGTTAAAGCGTCAAAACACTGTGATAAATGTACTGTAACAATATTTTTAAAGCACTTGAAACCGATAGCCAATAAAAATTAATTAAACAAAAAACTCTTCGTACATTATGAAGTTATCGTAAAAAAAAATAAAAGGTAGGTTTACGTGAGATAGGGTCGGGTAACACCGTAACAGGTAAACGCTGAGTGGTGGGTAAACAGAGGTGTTTACCCCTGCGATTGGGGGATTATGGCGCGTTGCCACGTGGACTCGCGGGGCATCGGGCGAAGTGGCGCTATCACGCAGCGGGTAAAGTGGCGTGGGTGGGGTATGTTGGTTCTTTGTTTAGCTGTAAGTAATTAGGCTGCTTAAAAACGAAACACAATTAAAATAAAAATAAAGATTTTTACGAAAATATGAGACAAAAAATCGATTCGATTATAAAAGACAAAAAAACTTTTTTTACATAATACAAAAAATACTTTAGAAGCTTAAGAATAAGAGATACATAAAATAGGCTATGTCTCCGTTTTCGTTTTATAACATACGCAATACCAGCATTTGACAGTAAACCAAGAGAACACAATTAAATAACATCTAAATCGATATCTGGTGCGAGAATGAAATCCAAAAGCCCATTGGAACTCAATATTTCCTGTACCTTTTCTACGAACACTTAAATCGATCCTTAGA
>NDFZ01001461.1:0-13869 GCA_002192655.3 Mamestra configurata | reverse complement strand
GAGCATGAGGAAGTATCCATTAATTGTCCTGTATGTTGCTTCCTTTGAGTAGGTATACGTGGAATGTAACTTGTTTCTTATATGTACTTCTGTTCTATGTATCTGACTACAGCGTGAAATCCGTAACAAAGAAGTACCTGTCGGCATATACCTAGCCTTTTTTTTTTTTTTAAGTATGGGAATTCATCAAATGACTTCTTCCGCTCTGGGCGTGTCAGACTCTTACTGACTAAAACCCATCCGTGTTCCTTCTAAAGCCCTTTGCGTTCCAGGGCCGCGGTGACTCTTTCGAACAAATTCCGCAACCCGCATATACCTAGCCTAGCCTACGTGCTTTGAATGTTTGTAAAACAGTGTTACGTGTGTTTGTTTTAAACTGTTTCATTCGAAGATAACCAATAAAAAGCGTGTCAAAATATTTTTTATAACTTCTTACCTTTTATTTGATATCTCAGATGTTATGTTAACTGGTCAATGACATGAATACTTCTGACCTTCCATTAAAAGTGGTCAGGTTAAAATTAAAACTAGTTTTCGTATTTTTTATAGTCAGAAGTGGATTGACTGCTTTTGCTGAGGAAAGATGGTTAGCTATTAATTTTATTGGCATTATGAAGACAGTAGGAAGACACCCACAAACTCAAGAATAAAACCAAGAAAAGAATTAACAACCCAGATCTTCCACTTTCCTCTTAATAGAAGAAAACCGTAATATAACTTTTTTATTGACACTTGAAAGTAATGAGATTCAAATAAGATGTACCTATTAGTTCATTTGAATCTAACATTTCAACGTAGGTAAATACGTAAATACTAAACTTTATTATTTCCAGAATTTCACTAAACAAAGGCAAGATGTTTATGTTACAGTAAAAACAAGCTTAACAAGGCTGACGGAATTCTAGACTAAATACATAAAAATGTTAAACATTTGTCGGGATTAATATTAATTACTTCTACGAAGAATATTTAATGAAATTCTTTCACAGATAGAATAATAAATAATAATAAATAAATTATTTATTCAGAGCAACGAAGACTCATTTAGTGTTAGTAACAATAAATAAACTTAAAACTATGTTAGTGAAACACTCAAAACATCAATTAGAAAAACGCACACAACAAATAAAATCATTACTTCAGCATTCCAGCTGAGATACTGGAGCAACGACTTACAATTCGGCAGTCCAGCCTGCCAGCAATCATGCCCAGTATGCTGTTGGAACTGGCTCGCACCCTGCGCACCAAGGACGCACATCTTTTACGCATTAATGCATAAAAGCAATCAATATGCATCTCCGCGAACATCCCTGATGCGCTACAGAAGCGAGGCAGCCCCATCAACACCCTGAAAGCATTATTGTACTGTACGCGAAGGGCACTGTACGATTTCTGCGTAAAATGTACCCACAGGCTACAGGTGTAGAATGAGGAACAGAAGGTTCTAAAAAGTGTTTTTTTAACCTCCGTAGAAGCACGCTTAAACCTGCGGGCAATCATATTCGCTCTGACCGACAGCGCCCTCCGCTCTCTCTCAATATCGTCATCGTCCTTAAGGCTAGTGGTCAAGATATGCCCAAGGTACTTGAATGTGTGCACTCTCAATAACGGTACACCATTCACCCTTATTGGAGGTACCGCTTCTGGAAATTTTCCACCAGCCCCAAACACCATCACAACACTCTTTTGCACGTTGTACAACAGGCCATGAGCACTGGCGTACCTCTCACACACACTCACCAGTTTCCTCAAACCACAGACTGAGGCACTGAGCAGCACCATGTCATCTGCATAGCTAATGTTGTTGACACATATGCCATCAATATAGCATCCGACTCTGGTGCTACTCAGCTCCCCAATCAACTGGTCCATGTACAGGTTAAAGAGTGTAGGAGAACTCAGACCCCCCTGCCTCACACCTGACTCAAGACCATATGGACTCGAGAATGCCCCGTCCCACCTTACACAGTTGACCTGATTCCTGTACCAAAACTTAAAAATATTTATGATCTCAGGTGGTAGCTTCGCATCATTAAGTTTTTTCCAGAGAGTGTCGTACGAAACCAGATCAAAAGCACTCGATAGGTCGAGGAAACAGGCGTAAACCGCGGTGCTACGGCGTGTGTAGTACTCCACAGCGTGCTTAAAGCCCAATATAGCACTATCGGTAGACAACCCAGGCCGAAACCCAAACTGGTTGTCATGCAATTTAACATGTTTATTTAATTGCGCATTAAGCACGCTGTCCAATACCTTAGACACAACCGTAGCCAGTGAAATAGGTCTATAGTTATTCCTATCAGTCAATAGTCCAGTCTTATTTTTAGCTACGGGCACAACAACTGTTTTTAACATATCCGGGGGTAGATACGCATGACTCAGACAAAGGTTGTACAATAAAGCCAAACCACGCGTCAAGTGAGGGCCCGCATACCGAAGATGCTCGATGCTGAGCCCATCATGGCTAGCTATAATAGCAGTTTATTTATTAAAATCACATGCGGTGCATGAGTGCGTCACTGCAACGTTAGTATTAGAAATAACAAAGAAAATTAATAAAACAATGTGCTTTTAAAAAATGTAATGAATTATGCATTTTATAATAAAATAAATAATAATAATCATTTATTCCAATCCATTTGATCATATGATGGTACATTTTTGTTGCATTATCCGATTTCACTATTTTTCACCAGATGCTGTTGGTGAAGCCAAAAATACAAGCTGATAGCATTTATTAAAATGTATGACAATACAGAATAAATATCACAATCTAAACATCCCATTAAAAAGAAAGAAATCTCGCATACCTTGATTAATTAAAATAAATCTCGAAGTTAAGCCTATCATAAATTATGCGGAACAGGACAATGTAGCCTAGTAATATTTTTAATCTTTAAATCCTTTATTATCTTAAGTATTTAGATAACTACTGATGATTTCTTATACGTTTGTGTACCGTACCTACTTCTGTTTGGAAAGAGATATATGAAAGTAATGGCAATCGACACTTTTAGGGAAGTTGCCGAATTTATTACTTTTTATTGTGAGTCTGAACGATAGCAGTAACGTCTGATAGTGATTAAGTATCAAAGATACAGAAAATAAAAACGAGGGTCTTTATCTGTAGATTTATAACAAAAACATCTTGCTAAAACCTGTTTTTCGTAAGGTTTTAACAAGTTAATTCATAAAATTGTATGAATATGAAACTTTTTAAAATATAGTTGAACATTTGAATTTTCTAGACTTGTGTGAATCTTAATATGATAACTAACTAATTATTAAGATACTGACCGCTATAAGAAATTCTTGGGACGATTCAGACAAAGAGATTAAAACAACATCAAGTCATTGTGTGGGTCTGTTCTGACGTACAGATAACGCACATCTACATATTTAGAGATAAACACGATTACAACTGGTAAATAAACACTGTTGCCAGGTAGTGATAAGAGGATGGCCGATAACAGCAGCGAAAATTTTATATTTTTAATTGATGTAAAATTATTTAAATTGGTTGAAGATCGTGCAGTAAATAATCATGTATTTCTTTTATTAATTAATTAATGTAACATACAGGTACCCTTAATTTATAAAAACAAGTTGCAATGTAGGCGTTTTTATCGCACAGAGTGATCTCTTACAGACCATTTTTGTATGAACTGTTGTTTTTATTAACGGAACAGGTCAAATTCCAAATCGAATAAAGTACTTGGTACCATTAAGATTTTGTTTAAAGTGAACAGAAATAATAAAATAAAATTAAGTACTTATATTCTATCACTTGCTTCTGCCCGCGACTTCGTACGCGCATATCTCGTTTTCTCCCGCTCCCGTATAGCCTATAACATTTCTCATGAACGTGGCTTTCATATACAAAAAGAATTTTCCAAATCCGACTGGTAGTTCCAGAGATTAGCGCGTTCGAACAAACAAACTGTTCAACTTTATTATATTAGTGTAGATATTTGAGAATTTCAGCTAAATAATCTGTAATGTATTTCACAGAAAAATATACGTTTCTTTTACTGATGTGATGTTTGTGTTAATGTTTAAACTAATTTTACTCCGAGCACTAGAAAGGGACCTTGTTTCCTATAAATAACATACTTTTAAACGGTAGATATTTATATATATGTACAAATAAATATATAGCTATTTATTTATAGATAAGCCTATCTAGGTTGTTGGCAAATTTGTCTCAGCCAGTTGACCTTTATTTTGTAACGTTACAAAATAGTGTTTATTTCCTTATCTATTGTTGTCTTTGGACAAAAGTACTCCATATATAGGTATATCAATCTTGAAATAAAGAAATGGTAATTTCTATATCATTATTATATTCCCCGGTAGAGAATACAAAATATATAACACACTAAACAAATTATTTGAATGTAATAAGTACCTATCAGAGTCCAGAGTGTAATAAATGTAATATATGTATATTTGATTGTAATTTTTCCTTAACTGGCAACCCTCCTTTGGGGCAGGCCCATGTTCAGCAGTGGACGTTTTTCGGCTGTTGATGATGATGAATTTTACCTTATCGATAAAGTTGTATCTGCGTTTAATTTAAATAAAAATGCAGCGTTTTGCTTGAAAAAAAAAGAAAATATATACCTTTATTTTCTTCGCACTATAAGGTGTATGTAGGTACATAATGTAGGCAATTGTGTATATTACTCATGGTCAGTGTTACTCATAGTTTAGATATACCTAACTAAACAGTGTGCATTGTCGACTAAAGTTCACTGCTCTTCATTGTTTACAAATAAAACGATAAACAATTTTATTCTGCAATTTATTCTCTTTTTTCTGGAAAGGGAGATATCTGACAAATGCCTAGCTAGCATTTCTGAGATGATTACCTTTGCCTTATACATTGTATTCCTCTTTCTCCTAATTTGAAATGCATGCGTAGAATGTGTAGTATAATAAGGTTAGTAGTATGTTTATAAGTTATGCCTATTTTGTATGTGATCTTGGTTCGTTTTTTTGTGTAGAAAACGAAGAGAGAAAATATTTTTCTCAGCAATCGGGTTATCTGTAAAGCGTTCAAACCTAATCTACTGACGTAAGTACTGCAGTTGTTTGGTGACGTTTGTTTTTATTATTGATGACATTTGTTTCTATCAAATGCTTTGTTTTGGTTGATTTCACTTGACTGACAAATGTTAAAATAGCAAACAAATATAACTGGGTCATTCTCATTAGGTTGGTAGGTTTAAGTCACCGCGGCCCTGGAACGCAAAGGGCTTTAGAAGGAACACGGATGGGTAAGTCAGTAAGAGTCTGACACGCCCTAAAAAAAGACAAAAAAGGGTCCTGGCAATGGCAACCTTAATCATTCTGCGCGTGAATTACGACTTTACGAGTATTATTCATGATCATGAGTATAAATCACGCTTGACGTATAATTTTATACTAAAAAGTAATAAACTTTGTTGGTTTCTAATATCTACTTGGTTAAAATTAATAAGTTACAAATAGGTAACTTTAAATATAAGGAAGGAAGTAATGACAATAAATTATTATCACCTCATCTAATTTAAATTGACGTTATAAAAATGACGTGCAGAAGTTCTATTTTAACCAATTTATAAAACACAACAACATGCTTAATACGAGATCAAGTTATTATGTAATATCTACTCAGTGGATTATTCATGTACCATTCCTGTGAACAATTTATATAGGTATAGTTATTTAATACTTTTCAGTGTTTATTTTAAAATGATTGAACTTACTTAAGTGGAATGTTTAGTACCTGTTTCAGATGAGTGTATTTTGCTTGTACACCATAAGCAAAACACACTCATTTGACTTTCACACTGACTGACACTCATAACACTTACGTTATTATAGATGAAACATTTTAGTTAAATAATCCGTATTTATAAAGGAGAAAGTGCAAATGATATCAATAGATTCTTTCTATCCACAGAACTGTATACTTAATTATAATTCTACTTGACAACAAAATATACTTTATACCAATAATACAATTCCACACACTGCTCATTATTCGAATAAGTTCACTGGCCATACTTTTGATAAAGTTAATACCATTTGTTCAATTTCCAACCTTACAGCCTATATGCATTAAGGTCGAAAAGCACACATCAAATCACAGCCACTGTTGAAATGTTATCAAAAGTGGTAATGAACTAAATACAGTCATTAGTTTTACGCGTAACCGTTCTTCTGTTAGTATCGAATATTAACGGGGTCGAACAATGAGTAAACATTGAGTTCGTATCGTGTGTGTGTCTTTGTGCTTTTGGAACAGGAAGTCTTATTTTAAAGTCCGTCTCAAATCTTAAAATACACTTAACCCACAGTATTTTATATTAAGTGCAAAAATAAGATGGTCGTATTCGTAAAGCCGTGACGAATGAATTTTATGAAAAGATTGAGGCAAAATCAATCCATACCTGTGCACCAAAATAATGTATTTAAAAATAACTTAACAAACAAGCGAGACCGACAACTTTACCAGTAACAAAACAGGTACAATCAAAGAACAGGAAACACAACATAGAATCGAATAATATGTTAATTAGATATTATTATCTGTTTCCACGCAAATTGTCAAGCTATATCTAATAAGTATTACTGATTAAAATCGCGGCCGGTCAACGTTATACAATCACGTGAACGATATTGTACATACATTATTTTGTACTTTGATAATGATGATGGGATAGGCTATCAGCTAGATGTTACTAATGTTACCTTTAAATATTACATAAGCTTCGGATATGTAATGATCATTGTGGTAGGCTGAGTGGAAGTTTTATGTGATTAAGATTTTAATAGTCTAGTTTTCATTTTGTCTTTTACTCTCACTATCTCATAATGTTTAATGAAAGTAGTACCTACCTACAGTATTTTGTTTCACTTAACATCAGTTCTAGTTATACATATGTATCTTATCATCGTGAATATTCTTCTTGGCATTTCTTCAACATCATTATGTCACATACCGTCTTCAATTAAATAATTATGTGATTCTACGCTATTGCTTACGTTCATGATTCTTCTGTTAACAATATATGACTAATTTATATCTGTATCACTAAGGTGTCCACTATCTATCTATAGGTAATTGTGGTTTAACCTGGTCTGTTTTGTGGTTGAGGTCAATGTTACACTAACCGACAAGTAGGTATAGCAAAAAGCTCAAGGGCGTTTGATAAAACAAGCCATCTATTTTTCTCTCTTTAGTATTTATTTGAAAAAAAATTGCCTTTTTAAATGTACATTAAAAAGGCAATTTTTTACAAATATTTAAAAAAAAATATAACAGGTCCTAATATAGGTCCTTGAGGCATCCCTAGTAGTAGGAGTGAGTTTGTACGACCTACCTAATTGGAAATGCCTTGGCCCACTACATGAATATGTAATAAAAGAATAATTAATGAGTTCCTGTCCACAAAGGCCTGTAACCCTTTNGGCCCACTACATGAATATGTAATAAAAGAATAATTAATGAGTTCCTGTCCACAAAGGCCTGTAACATGGCCCTTTGACACCCATCGTTACATTAAATCAGGGCCATACACAGCGTNTATAACAGGTCCTAATATAGGTCCTTGAGGCATCCCTAGTAGTAGGAGTGAGTTTGTACGACCTACCTAATTGGAAATGCCTTGGCCCACTACATGAATATGTAATAAAAGAATAATTAATGAGTTCCTGTCCACAAAGGCCTGTAACCCTTTGCCCTTTGACACCCATCGTTACATTAAATCAGGGCCATACACAGCGTTTCAACACTGAAATAGGTGTACCTTGTTTTGTGGAACATGTGCCAATGTGTGTCACACAAGGGGAGTTCAACGCCTGCAGCAGTAACCCAAACAAAAGTTACTCACAGACAAACCATTCATTGTTAGTTTGTTATTACGTTGAGCAACCTTGTACTGAGCAAGTTTGTACTAAGTACCAAATCGCCAATCTACGTTCTAAATCTTGTGATTCACACCAGTAAACAAGCTGTTATTTTTATTATTCTAATACTGATTTAACAGGTGCCTTTCAGTTTGTTTCGGGGTATCTTCTCGGTGGCTACAAGATAGGAAACACCAACCAATTTTCCTAGCCCAGACAGCTATATTGGGGTCGGCTTCCTGCCTATCTGGATCCAGTCAGTAGCAGCAGTATTTTAGATGGAGAGACTCTACCTGACCTACACAATCCTGTAACTAGGCGATAGGATACCCTAAACTGGAGTCAGACTTTCTGGCTTCGGAGTACCCTTATCGATTGTCAAATAATATAATATGTACAAATGACAACCACTCAATCAAAGTCTAGCGTGCTTTCCGAGGCATGTACCTAAAGTGTTGCAAGTATTTCAAGATAGGAAACACCTATCAAATAAAACTTTAAAATCGGTCCCATATGTTAAACGAAATCATCATTTTAAAAAAATCTGGCCAAGTGCGAGTCGGACTCTCTCACGAAGGGTTCCGTGCCATAAACCGAAAAAACTATTTTTCGGCAATAGAAATACACACTGAAAATTACAAAACTGTCTACCTATTACGGTTCTTGAGTTACAGCCCGCTGACAAGTAGACTAATAGCGGAGGCTTAGACATGGGGTTCCGTTGGTACGGAACCCTAAAAACGGGATTGCCTGTACTCTTTTCTGAAGCGAACTTTTTGCCTTACATTATAGTACCGGTGATAATTTATTAAATAAACATGGGCTACTTAATTCTATCTCTGACGACTTCTTTATTTGCATGGTGATACTAAACTGGTTTTATTCCTTATAGAGAAGTTATTGACAACTGGTTAAGATGGTGCATTGACCCGATTCGTCTTTGATTACCAGTCCTCTTAGTAGTTTTAGTGAAGCTGATCATAATTTCTGATAAGCTGCGTCTATTAACTACAGTAGGTTCTGGCTGAGAAAGTTTGGATACAGAGGGCGTAACACCAGATGTTGTACTGCAGGTTGGGAGAGGCCTATACCCAATGGTGGGCCGCGTGCGACAATAACAGTAAGTAAAGCTAATAGATTCGTGTTTGTATAAACGCACTCTATACTAGAGTACCTACTTTGAGTAATGTTTACGACGAAAGCTGTAAAAATAAACTATGTCTAGTAGCATTGTCTACACGCCAAAAATTATGATCATAACTCACTTTTGATAACAAGTTCCAAAATATATGAGATCGTTTGTGTAATTCTGTTGTCTTTTAGAACGCAGCTGAACGAAAATGCGCGTTAGTTAGATAACTTCTATGTGCAATGTTTGGAACGTGTTCTTTTAAGTAAGTTAAGAAATTGTTATGAACGTGCCTCGTGGTGCAAATCAGTTACAATTGTGCGCCACATTGCACACGTTAATAATACTAAGAGAGTGGGCAGAACGCAAACATTTGTGCGCATTAAAAAAGTTAAAACGTAGCAGGTCTACAGGACAAATAAATATTTTGGTATTTAATTCCTTAAAACATAGATTTACCGGAACAGGGAATACAAGTTTAATATATTGACCTTATCAAGGATATCGGACTCGACTAAATTGACAAGCAATGAAATATTAAATTAATACTAAATTGACACATTGGATTTCATTATGACTGTCACAAACAACACAACGTTTTCTCGAAAAATTGCAGCTTGAAAATTAATTCTCGTTAATTTTATAAATTTACAAGAATTTGTTTTAATTGTGTGAGCTCCTAATTGCGTTTGGCTAAAAAAACAGCAAATTATTAATTTTATTGATTTAGCAAATTATTAATTTTATTGCCCGTTGCCNCGTTTGGCTAAAAAAACAGCAAATTATTAATTTTATTGATTTAGCAAATTATTAATTTTATTGCCAAAGTGCTAAGTTCCATTTATTTATTCACCAAAAAGTTTGGTACAAAATGAAGGTTATTTTTTAAGATAATACAGGCACGTTAAGAAGAAAAAATACAATAAAAGCCAAATGCAGAAAGAAAATAAAAATAAAAAAAAAGTGTGTAAAGGCCATTTGTAGCCAGTTATTGCCACGACTACTTTATGCCAATCATCTAAGGAGGTCGAATCAAGTTAAATAATTTATTTGAAATATATTAGATCGGATAAAAATTCTGCCGTTTTTTTTTGTATTTATGTATGTAAGTATTGGTAATTTTAGCGTTTAGAATGATTAATAACCATTAAGAAATTAATTTTAAACCGCGTTTAACCAAGCACGGTCGTTATATATACTCTTGCCTTATGTGAGTGAGAAGAGTCATTTGCCCGGCAGCGTTACATTAATAGGCTATAATTATTGTGATAAGATAAATCTTTTGTTAGTATTTAAGCTATATTTAACCAGCACAAAAAACAAAAGTAGAATAAAAACAAGATAGTGCATTTAAACACAGCTAATGTCGCTTCCTGCTATGACGAATCACTTAATAAACGTATATGTACGTTTTGCAAATAAAGTGGTATTTAAATTATATCTAGAATAGTTTAACATCATAATTCTGTTGAGTAAATGGCGAAGTCCTTAAGCGAGGTGTCCTGAAGTCCTCTAGTTAGTTTTATTGAGGAAGTCGTCTTCCGCAACCGCCTTGTACAATGGAAACACTAGTGCAAGTCAACTTGATACAAGATTTAGGAACCATTTAAACTGTCAAAGTGACTATCAAAAACGAAAAGTCGATTTTGCATAAAAATTTGCAAATGGAGACCATAAGCAAAGCCTTTTACCAGTTTCTTTCCACTTTTGGAATATTAAGAACTAGCTGAACCGATAATGTTAGTTGTTTTGTCCTTTCAAAGTTTATATCTCACGGAAAGAATCATTTTCAGTTTTTTCCATGCATCTATTCCAATTTTTCATTTCCTAAAAACCTTATAACGAACAATACTGAAAATAGGCATATTGGTTCTGCCGTTTCCAAGTGTTATGCGCACCAAACGCGTAATTTTTTTCTTAATGTGCATTTTTTTAAAAGCCCATAGTCTGGCATTTTAAAGAATGCAACAAGTTAACTTAAAGCTTTAACGTGTTTTTAAGTACATAATAACATGTCACCGCGGCCTGCGTGGCTACTCTCTAAGCCCGAAGTCCGTAGTTACGGGCTTGGTTGCGGTCGTATTCTAGTCCGTATCACCTAACCACTAAGAATTAATGACAACACGATTTTATAGTTACTGTCAAATCGTGTTGTCATTCATTTTTAGTTCGAGTTCGGAAGTAATCATAAGTCCGTTGGCGATACGGAGTAGAATACGCGCGCTAATAAGCCCGAAACTACGGACTTCGGGTTTAGAGAGTAGCCCCCCTGGAGCGCAAAGGGCTTTATGAGGAATACGAATGGGTGATTTCTCTACCATAAAAAAGTACATAGTAACTAATAAACTACCGTACTAAATACAAGTAAACAATACTGTTGACCATAATAAATAGATTTAAAAGGAACAAGTGACCTTTGGAGCAGCCACACGTGTCGCTTTGTGGCCGGTTCTCGGTAGCGCCACAGAGTAACGAAGCGTCGTGGTTTTTGTATTGAATTATGTCAGTATGACAACGGCAGTGAGATAATGCGTTGTTTGTATTACGTAAACGTTTATACCGTTATGTTATTGTGTACTCTGTGATAGTTTCCTGAACCTTTGTTTGCTTTATGTAAGAACCTACTCTATTCGTTGAGATTGTGGAGAGTTTTTTCGTGTTACGCATGTAGGTAAACTAAAATTAGATCGAAAAAGTGTATTTTAAGCAAAGGATTTTTTTTTATCCAGTTTAAAAATAACACAATGATGACCAGTCTTAATTTTATTATTCACTTCATTAATCTTCAGGTTGATCTCTAGGGTAAGCAACGATTGCCGAGGTCCGTGAATGGCTGACCATGATCGTCTCAACCGGTCTTAACCAACCGAGATTCCTCCGTATCTCGGAACACACGTTAAGCAGCTGGTCCCGGCTGACATTTGTAGGTGGTATTTGTTGTATCGTGTTACCCGGTTACTCGGTTATGTAGTTCAGGTAGGCAATCGGGCAGTGTAAAATACTAGTATACAGCTGTAAGTATCCGATTAGACTGGAAGCCAAACCTTAAACTGTTGAGAAACAGCTAGGTAGATTATTTAATCCCAACTTTAATCAAAAATCGTAATTCCAAAAATGTATAGACGCCAGCACATCAAGCTATCCGAAACTGTCAAAATTTCCCAATCAACCTTGAACCTAATGCTATAGCGATAAAGTAGAAAATCTAGTAAAGAAATTTGACAAATTGTTGTAGCTTGATGTGCTGGCTGGCGTCTCTACATTTTTGGAATTACGATTTTCTTATAAATAATCGTCGATATGTTATCTTCCAGGCCAACAGAAAAAAAAAATAGGTCAAAGGTAGTTCTCATTAGTAACTTTCAAATCAATCAAATCATCAATTAAATCATCTTTATTGTGGATCATAGGTACATAATACAGATGGTGTTATTTAAATGTTAAGGACCAGCTATGTCCTACCCTTAGGGCGTACAATAGAATGTAGGTAAGTCTCCAATGAGTTTACTCGTACATGCATGTCAACAATAATGTAATACATTGCAATATATTAAATTCTTGAATTTTTGTTAATCATTATTATTATATTATATGAATCTACACAGAACGCATCATGACTTAGGCAGATTGTATTTTAATACNCAAATTGTTGTAGCTTGATGTGCTGGCTGGCGTCTCTACATTTTTGGAATTACGATTTTCTTATAAATAATCGTCGACATGTTATCTTCCAGGCCAACAGAAAAAAAAAATAGGTCAAAGGTAGTTCTCATTAGTAACTTGTTTATGATATTATATGTAGTCATGTTTTTATAAAACTCCTGATTATTACCGTTCTGTATACTTATAGTTTGTTTTCGATATACTATGTTCCATAAAAAATATTACACGGAAGTCATAAGGCCCTTTGAATATGAAATTAGTCATGTATGATTTGAGTACATACGAAGTATTATTACGACCTACACTCATAAAACTGATAAAATGTTTATTCTTATGTGTTTTTTTTTTGCTTGAAGCCGGTTGAAATCTTAATTTAGCTTAGCCTATACATGTGTGCAGACTTGCAAACCAAGCAATGAAAAAAGTATCAAATTGATAACTTCAGCCAGTTTAAGCCCGCGTGGCTAAACTAAGGTAGCTTAGCTTAGATCTGCAACCGGCTTAAGACTTTAAACAATTGCCAATTGTTTTGTTTGACCTACTTTATATTAAACTAGCTTTTGCCCGCGACTTCGTACGCGCATATCCCGTTTTTTCCCGTTTCCGTAAAAATTTCGGAAAAACTTCTCTTAGTGCTTACACAGTTTACAATCTCCAAGGAACCTAAATGCCAAATTTCAGCCTTCTACGACAAGTAATTTTGGCTGTACGTTGTCTGTCAGTCACTCAGTCAATCACCAGTAACGGAAGAATTTTATATACATATATTGACTAAATATTTAATTCAGCCAGTCATTTAAGACTGGATCTAATCTTCTTATTTCAGAATAAAAATCCATAATTATACTTTGTTAGCACTTCAATAAAGCATTAATTTATTTGGCTTCAGAGCAAAATTTACCTACTGCTATTTTAATTGCTATCAAAATATACATTATTATTATTTCATTATTATTTCAGACTATCAGTCACTAGTTACGATGAACCTGTATGACACATACAAAGTAAAATACAAATAATATAAAGCAGAATTTAATGTAGGTATGTTCCCAATTTACATATATACATATGTATGTTTGTATGTAGTGAATGATAAGCCGTGGTCCTATTGGCAGCCGACCGCAATGCTTGTGTTGAAACACACATCATAATTAACTATTGTTATTAGCGGACGCTATTTA